>JXTB01000023.1:215218-322564 GCA_002914805.1 Parasponia andersonii | reverse complement strand
AAAAAAAAAAAAATCTCAAATTTGAGTTTTACAAATTAATACTTTCATATTCGAAATTTTTGCCAATGTATACCCTATATTAAAAAATTAAATGCTTTGATCAGTGAAATAACCAAATTACCCTCGTTAGTTAATTTTTTAAAAAAATATTTAACAGTAATATTAGCGTTTAATATTGTTTTAAATTATTTCTTTTTAGTTTTCATTTAAATTAAAACCAAAAAGGAACAAAAATTGGAAAGTAAAAAGAAAACAAGATTGAATCCTAAAAATTACATCTGGATTTTCTCCTCTTGAGCCCAATACCCATACCAAAATCTGTTGTCTCTCTCTTTCTCTGAAATCAACAAGGAAAAGGCGATAACAAGGATGGCCAAACGAATTTTTTAAGGCAAATTCGCTTCAACACTTTGACCATAAATAAGCGATTGGTTTAGGGACATAGAAGAGTATGGATTGATTTTTTTCGTTAGTCTGACAAATCATTTCTGTCTTCCTATTAAGTTACCTATGGTCTTTCTTCACAGATCTTTCTTTGAGACACCAATTAGAGAATATTAGGGAATATATTGCAAAACGGATTACGGGCAGTACATTGGGATAGGGGCATACTTGGGTTTGTTTCATAGATGAGCTTTACCTTCAATGGACTAATAACATTCCTTAATGACCTAAAAAATGAAAATCCCTAAAATAAGCCTTCCCTCCTCTCTCTCTCTCTCTCTCTCTCTCTCTAACTCTCCATCTTCTCATTTAGTTCAAAAAAAAAAAAAAAAAAACCACATCATTCTTTTTCATTGTCTCCTTCTTCCTTGGCTCCTTTTCCTACTCTGCCATTTCTTCTCTGAACATCAAATCCCATGGCGACAGCCACATGGCGAGCCAGACCCACTCCACCCTATAACCCATTTCCATCCTCACACCACCATCACTTTTGCACCACTACTCCAAACCTCAATAATTTTAGGTTTGAATTGCAGCAGATCTGAACCCTGCTTTGAAACAATAACGTTTGTTTTTTCTTGTTGATGCGGTGTTTGAGGGTTGGAGACTGAGACTAAGAATAAGGGAGAGATATAGAGCGTTTTTTTTCCCTTCCTCGAAAGCGATTGGTGAGAGAAAAGAAAATAGGAGAGAAATAAAATGTATAAGAAAAAAAAGTGTAATTTCAAAAAAAATTAAAGACGATATTAAAACTTATAATTACTGTTTGAATTTTTTTAATTAACTAATGATGAATAATTTGGTCATTTCAATATTCGAAACATTTAATTTGTCAGTCTAGCATTTGCATAGAATACAAATATGAGAGTATTAATTTATAGAACTCAGACTTTGATATTATTTTTTGCAAAAAAATATTAAACTTGAGGATTTTTTTTGTCATTTATCCTAAATAAAATAAATAATAATAATTTGAACTAAAATAATTTTCTTTAGAAGTAGTTTGAAAAATGACTTTTTCATATTACATTATTGTATCACCCTCATATTACATTATTGTATGATCCTGTTATACAATTTGTTATCACAAAATTATAACTTTTTTCGCAAATTATATCACAGTACTAAAAAAGTTATTTCTCAAACAATCCTTAAAAAAATCATTTTAGTCCAAATTATTACTAGACGGGTCCATTTCCCATGGAACTTGGCGATTGGGCCCATGCAGTTACATATGGGCCTAATCCAAGAGCTGTGGTCACTTTCTCATCTAAGGCGATGCATATACCAAGGAGAGGACGTGTCGCTTTCTTTTTTTGTTTCTTTTAAATAAAAAAATTCATATGAGCTCACTGTAGCCTAAAGTGCAAATACTCATTAGTATATTATAATTCAGTGGTTTGGGTTTGCGAAAAATATTATTCTATAGATTGTGATGCTTATTGTTGTGCGGTCTAAAATCCTATGTCAGGTCGCATGAGTAGGAGTTAAGTTCGACCTCCCTCATCTAAGTTATGTGCGACCTCCCCTGCTTAGTTTACATACGACCTCTTTTACATAAGTTACGTGCGACCTCCTTAGTATAGGTTATGAGCGACCTCTTCCGAAAGAAAAGGAAACAAGTCTCTGCTTCGTCAAACAGGTAACCTACAAGGAAAGAGAAACAGAAGTCTCCCATTTTATGATCGACCAGTTATCCGTTTTGAGTGGTTACCCAATTATGTTGTTACTCAAATTGTATTACCCGATTGTATAGTTACCCGTTTTCACAATTAGGAACATTGGGTTACCCTCACCTATATAAAGGGACAAGGGATTCTAATTTTCCAATTTTCAGATTTCGAAATTCTGACTTCCAATTTAAGAGAGATTTCCAGACGAGACATTGTAACTTTGAGTGCTTGTAATTCTCCATAAAATAGTGAAAAACAGTGGACGTAAGCTCATCTTTTTCGGGGCTGAACCACTATAAAATTCTCTCTCTTTATTTGCTTTGATTAATAACCCAATTCACACAAGGCACGTCTCTTAATTTTTTCTAAATTTATTGTTGATAAAACCTCCATCAACACTTTTGAACCTAAACGGCAAAATTATAACAGATTGAAAATGTGGAATCAAAACTTATTTTTTTTAAAATGTGAGATTAAAACCGAATTCGGTCATAAATGGCCCCAAAAAAATTTGATGGACCACCAAACCAAGCAAAACGATCAGTTGGGTCTCTCTCTATATATATTTGGGAAATGAGCCTAACTAGCAGTGTTTTGTGGTAAAATAAATTTTTTAGGAGTATATTGTAGAATAACCTTTTTAGGATCGTCACAACTCACAATATTAATGATCGGAAGTCACTATATTTTAGTGACCGACGGTTAGTCGTAGAAAATTCATGGTTATAAATATAATGACTACATGTAGCTCAGAAAATTTTGGCCCAAATTATTCGTAGTCAGTTCCATTTCCCGATCTATTTTAATCCTCTTGTTGGGTCACGGACAATGAGGACAAGCCTCTTAAAGCGACCCAATATTGCTGGCTTAGGATTGCCAGATTCTGATTCGTGTGGAAGGGAAATTAAAGTGTATGTCCTATTCTTTTAGCTCCGTTTTAATAAATGTCCAGTTTTCTCAATTTATAGCTAAATAGCTTAATAATATATATTTTTACATTTGTACATTAACTTTTACACTAGTTTTAGTTTATTACTGAATATATTAATTTTTATATTGGATATATTATATTTTGTATTTGGTATATAATATATTATATTAATATATCAGTCGTTTTGCTATCACAATTGTAAAATTGACTTTTACTTAAAAAAAACCCAAAATTCAGTTATTTTGCTACAAAACACGTCATGGAAATTCTACATCCATTTTTTCATTCAATCATGTTTTTGCCTTTTTCTTCTGGGAGATTTCTTTAAGTCATCTAGTTAATAAAAATAACATATATTTCAAGCACCCACAAAAATAGAAATTAATATTAAAAGAAAAAGGGATAGCCTTACCAAACTGGATTTTGTTTCTGGACTTGCTTCTGTTTTAATCCTACTCATATGCTTTTCGCTATGTTTTAAAGAAATTGGGTTCATGCCCAGTTTAAGCATGTAAACTATTTGTTCAAAATGATTTGGAATTCAGGTCTAAATCATTCTCTTTTTTTTTTTTTTTACTATTTTTAAAATCACACTTTTAGAATAGTCATTAATTTATGACTGGAGATATAATTTGTATGACTCTGAAAATAGGGAAATTACCATTTTTATACCCTGTATTTTGACATTTTGTTCAATTTATATCTTCTGTTTTGGTTATTATCAATATTGACCCTTAGATTTCATTTTTATTACAAATTTATACCATGTCACTAATTTAGAGCAGTTAATATACCAAGATAATTTAATGAACTTATTCTTGGATCAGTTTTTATATGGTTTATTTTCAATTTTTTAAACAGCAACTTGGTAAATTAACTGCTCTAAATTGGTGTCAGGATATAAATTTATAATAGGTTTCAAATCTAAGGGTCAATGTTGATAATAACCAAAACAGAATGTATAATTTGAACAAAATATCAAAATACAGGGTATAAAAATAATAATATCCCTTGAAAATATTATAACTTTACCGTCATAAAGTTATAACTACGGGTCATAACATTTTAGACATCTCTAAAAGCATCGTTTTAAAAATAATCACAAAAAGTGTAATTTTGATCAAAAAACTGCTAGATTCATCCATTTCCCTTGTTCCATACTTGTCAAAGAGTGTCTAATACTTTTATCTATAAAAATCGAAAAGAATTATAAAAGTACGGTGGGTCAGTTTTTTTTCCTAATCTTTATACCGTTTTTTTTTAAAATAGTTATTAGTTACTTGAAAACTGGTTAATAATTACCAATTACTAATTATAAATATATTTAGTTATTACTTACCAATGCTCAAAAAATGATTAACGGTTATAAATTACTATTTTAAAAATGATATTTTTCTAAAAATTTTCAAAAAAAATAGAATTTTTTAAAAAAAAATGCAATATTGATTCGTCACCGTATTTTTCTAATTGTTTTTCTAAAAAGATCGTAGAAAGCCTAATTTTCTCCTTGCCAAAAGACTATTTGAAGCCCAGCTATAGTTTCTTTCAATCTCATTCCAAAGTCTAGTCTGGATTGTGAACTAATTCAAATTCTGGAAGAAAAAGAAAAAAAAAAAGAAAAATTTTAAAATTTAAATTCTTTTTAAAATTTTAGATTTTATCTCCTTCCAAAGTCTAGTCTGGATTGTGAACTAATTCAAATTCTGGAAGAAAAAGAAAAAGAAAAAAAAAAGAAAAATTTTAAATTTTAAATTCTTTTTAAAATTTTAGATTTTTTTTTTTATAAAAATACCAATCGATAAGATATTTGAGGTAAAAGGTCAAATAAAAGGTCAAATTATTTGAGGTAAAAATTACTTCAAGTAACTCAATTGGTTCTGGTTATCCTAAGTAAGTGGTTATCTCGAGTATTTTTGAAAAATACTAATTATTTTTTAAAAATACATTTTCAAAACAATATTTTTCTTAATAATTCCAGAATTTTTTAAAACTTTGGATTTTTGTAAGAAGCCGAAAAAAAAAATATCTTTGTTACCTTTTTGGGCTTCTAAACTAAATGGCAAAATTTTAATTCCCTGTTTAGAAAATGTTGTTTTTCAAATAATATAAATTGGCCAAATTTATCAAAAAAGACAAAAAAAAAATATATCAATGTTAAAATTGATATACTAATACCAAAAAAAAAATAATATAATAAAATATAAAATTGATATATTATACATAAGATTGATTTACTAAAAAGGACTGCTTAGCAAACAAAACAAATAGTATAAAGAGAAAAAATAAGGTCATTTAGTGTAAGGAGAAAACTAGGTAAATGATTAATTTTTTAAATTAGTTTAAGTAGATGTTCATATTTTAAAAGTTAAATGTTTATTTTTTTTTAAACTTTAATTATAGAATATATTGTATTTCTATTTTTATCATTAAGTGCGTTGGATATTTAGTTATAAATTTTTGAGTTTGATCATATACTAAATTTTAGATTAAAAATGTCAAATAATTAGTCAACCCATTAGCAAATAGGTGAGAAAACTATTTCTTATAAATATCCTTCTATATAACAAATAATACATAATACTTTAGATTTGAAATTGGAAAGGCAGTTTTAAATTTTAACTCCATGTGGATTAAATGGTGATCTTACTTCTGCTTTTTCTGCTCTCTACAACGATGTATTAACATAACCAACCCTTCTTTGCCTTTAACTTGTTCTTTTAAAAAAAATTCTAATATATTGTTACCTAATTAATGTTACTTGGGAGTGCCAATATAGCATTCTCCTACTTGACATTGCTCTTCGTAATATTCATTTCAGTTAATAAACTTTCTCATGATATCTTCCCCCGCTTTCGCTTTTTTCCTTGATTCTTATACGAAGAACAAAGATGAAATAAAGAAATAATAAACATGCTCCTGTATCATATGCAGTATAAATCCATTTGGAAATTTAACTAGACGGAATGGAAAAGGAAAATTAATCGTTGAATTTTATTTAAATAAAATCGAGCACGAAAGGACCCATGTAAAATAATTATTGTAGTGGCCTCCTCTTACTTCTTCCCTTTCTGATAATAATAATAATAACAAAAAATCTCTAACGAATGAAATTGCAAGTCAAATATCTCATTCAATTTGATGTAGCCAGCGGGTTTGGTATTCTAGTTGGGAAGTTATGCTTTCTTTCCTCTTATTTTAGTATTAATATTTAATAACAAAATAGATATATCTGAAGCCAACTTTTTGTTTTGAATAAATTATTCCCTTTGTTTTAGAGAAAGTCAAATAAAATATGCAAAGAAAAAGAAAGGGTAGTGATCTTGCCACAACATGTTCACTCTTTCCCTTATTGACAGGTACATCTACGTGACTAAGTGTATGGTCAAAATTTTATGCTAACTTATTTACTATTTTAGAAACCTGCATATCATTGCCTCTGAATTGTAATTTTTTTTTTTATTTGCTTGTTTTAATCTTGACGTTCATTAGATTTTATGAATAAATGTTTCTTTCATAATGCAAGGACACAAAGTAACAGATTAAGCATAACATGGTTAAATTTTTTTGCCTTCATTGGCTGCTAATAGAGAAGTTATATACAGCCAAAGTAAAAAACCATATAAATTATACTACTAAAGCTTTTTAATTGTGCAATTAAGATAAGGCTTTAGTTGGGGTCTAAGGATTTAAAAATGTAAAAAGGAATATTTGCTGGGATTCAAGATTGGTTTGGTGATCTCCTACCACCATTTTTATTGTAATCCTTTGATGAACAAACAGTCATTTTATTCTATAATTTAATAAAGGACCAAATGTCACTGCTCCATAGCCAAAGACAATTAACTTATTCTCTATATGGGGGGTCTGGACAAGGGGTTTGGTTGCCGATTATTTGTTTGGAAAATCAAGATAATAAATTCAGAGCAATGCACAATTAAGACCACAATACAAGACAAATCAATTGAGGATTAGTTGGTTACTTAATTTATACTGTTTATAGTACTATATATAGATATATTTGATCAGAATATCAGATATTGAAAACCCACTAGGAAATATTATCTTATACCCGTTATTTGTTTATTTATTTATTATTATTGTTGTTGTTATTATTTTTACAGACGATGATTTGGGGATATTTTGTCATATTGAAAACGCATAGATCTTCATTCGTATCCTTTTGATTGTTGATTTTGTTTTAGATTAAAGTTGAACCATTCTTGAACTACTCCATTAACTTTCACCTTCCATTTATTCCTGTTTTGAGATTTCCGAACAAAACTGCCAAAATTACTTGTGTGTGCATGTGCGCATATTCATATATATATATATATATATATATATATATATATATATCCTTTTGTGGTCATGGACTCATAGGAGTCGAAGAAGGAATTCAATGCAATCAAGCAGACGTTGGCGTCATTTTCCCAGTAATATAATTAAGATGAAAGCAGGCTGGTATATGTCAGATAAAAATTAATAACCACAATATCTTATTGTGACCTAAAGTTGTATTGGGTTCATATTTTCTTACTGGTAGGTGAAGCGTGATGAACATAACCACCATGGTCCTACACTTTATTTATTTATTATTGCTGAGAATCCTACACTTTTTTATTACTTTGGGGCTTGGGCACTACAAATCCTCCTCATTTATGTTTATATAGTAAATATCAAAACTATATTTTTCTTTCCAAAATTGTAAAATATGACACTTAAAAACAATGAATTTATTTATAACTAGGATTATAAAATTTATTAGTATTGTAACAGTTATGATCCTCGACTTATTTTTTTTAGGATATTGCGATTATTTGACATGAAATAGTAACACCATTGCTTCATGTATATTCACTATCTGTTTCCGCTAGTCTTGCATGCACTAGATTATAGCCTCATTCGAAGGTTCGGTCCAGGCTGAGGGTAACCTCGTCAGCTCTGATTCTCTCAAATACTCCTCGGGAAAACCTTTTTCTTACTTGAACCAATTATTATCCTCGTTGTACACCCTGTTACACAGCCACGTACCACAACGTGGGCATTTTAGTAATCTAACTCAATGTTAAAACATCATAGAAGTTGAAATTACAGGGCTACATACGTCATATCATACATCCAACACCAGAGTATCAAATCTCATTCATTTCCCTAAAAACCCTTTTCTCAATTTTAAATTTACAAATAAAGCACAGAAAAGTAACAAAAAAGACAAAAACACAAAAAACGGGTCGGTGTTAGAAACAGACTTAAGATAATCCAGATCTTGGTACGACAAGTGAACGGCCGTGATCACGAATCTGGTTCTCATACATTGCTTTTGACGTCTTCTTAACTGATTCATCTTAATCAACGGTCGTGATTAAGTATAGATTATATTCCCTTGTGAAAGTGTTAACAGGTTATAATAACCCGACTGTTGAGCTTCTCCTGTCTCTGTCTCACTCGCTCCTCCTTCTCTCTGACTCAGAATTTTTCTTATTCTCTTCGTTTATCGTTTTCTCCCCGTAGATCTCTGTGTTCTTTTGTCTTTGCTCGCTCTTTCTCCGGCGAATGCTCAGATCGGTCGTTTTTAGCCGTCCGATGCGTTGACTTTTGACTGGGTCTCGTGATCCGATACAGTGCGAGACCATGGGACAGTGCTACGGCAAGAACAATCCAACGGCCGGGAATGACCCCAATGTTGACGACCCATCAACGACGACCATCACTACTAACGTGGGCAGCTCCCCAAATCGGCCCCAGTCGCCGGTCCGGTCCGGAGCCCGAGGAGGGAACGGGGTCGTAACCATTAAGAACACCCCGAGTCGGTCTTCGAACCCGAGCCCATGGCCGAGTCCGTACCCGCATGGAGTTTCGGCGAGCCCCTTGCCGCCCGGGGTGTCGCCGTCGCCGGGGAGGGCGTCGACGCCGGGAAGGTTTTTTATGCGGAGGTTCGCGCCGCCGTCTCCGGCGAAGCATATAAAGGCCTCGTTGGCTAAGAGGTTGGGCCATGGGAAGCCCAAAGAGAGCCCAATCCCTGAGGACCGAGGGGTTGAGCCGGAGCAGTCTCTGGACAAGACCTTCGGGTATAACAAGAACCTTGGGGCTAAGTATGAGCTCGGAGTGGAGGTGGGTCGAGGGCATTTTGGTCATACGTGCTCGGCCAGGAGAAAGAAAGGCGAGCTCAAAGATCAGCCTGTGGCTGTCAAGATCATTTCCAAAGCCAAAGTAAGAATTGCTATGGAGTTTTTCTTTTCATTATATTCTCATTTCTAATTGCCAATGTATTCGTGTTATGTGATTTTCTTTACACAAATTAGGAAAGTTTTGTTCTCAAGAGTTGTCACTTTTTGTTTTATTTTCCTGGTTTAGGTCTTCTTAATTTCAGGGTTTTAGAAAAACTGGAATTGGGTTTTGACTACTCCATAATGGGTTATTGGTTTTTTTGAGGGTGGCTATCTATTTGTTCAATACTTTTGGATATATTTATGCTATAGTTCTGATTCATTTTCAGGATAGATATATCCATGCTTTTGACAACATGACAAATCACAAGATGTTGCCATAGGCATATCCGCTGCTGGTCATGTATTATGCTTCATGGACATCTTATCGGTTTGTCTTGTATGGTCTAATTGTCTTGTCTTATAAATTCATTTTGTAGATGACAACAGCTATAGCAATCGAAGATGTTCGTAGAGAAGTGAAGATATTGAAAGCTTTATCAGGGCATAAGCATCTTGTAAAATTCTATGACGCGTATGAAGACGCCAACAATGTGTATATAGTGATGGAGTATGTATTTCTCGTTCTTCAACGTGTTTTTCATGTAATGCCATGTTTGTCTATTAATGTTTTTCAAATATGTGACACCCTTCTTTTTTCTCTAGAAATACGTGACATGACAGCCTTAAATATTGAATTTGGTTGTTATTGCTTACATGATCGTTGAATTTAGTGATATATTTTCTGTTTTTGTTGTATTGGCATTGCATTTCATTGAGTTTGACATCTATGAAAATATATTCTTTTTCATCAGATTGTGTGAAGGTGGAGAACTTCTTGACAAAATTTTATCAAGGTAGTTATTATTGTTGTTATTATTTAAGAATATTTATCTACTTCTCGTTTTTTGTAAAATAATATACATCCAGTGATTCACCTTTATTGACAGAGGTGGAAGGTATGCAGAGGATGACGCAAAACTTATAGTTGTTCAAATTTTAAGCGTAGTTGCATTTTGTCATCTTCAAGGCGTTGTGCACCGTGACTTGAAGCCAGAGGTTTTTGCTTTTTCAACTTACCCCGTTTCTGAGATTTCTTGTATCTTGTGTTACTAACTTAATTGCGGTTCTGTTTTTGCCTTGGATATTCTCTCCCTTTTTGAATTTGAGTTCTGGTCCTTACATTGGTGTTTCTTAATAATGTTCTCTCTCTTTGTTGCTTAACAGAATTTCCTTTTTACTTCCAAAAGTGAAGATGCTGATATGAAGCTTATTGATTTTGGTCTTTCTGACTTTATCAGACCAGGTGATTGTTAAAATTTTCTTTTCATTGTTTTCTTTTCCAGAAGATCAACATTCAGATTTTCCCCATTGATTAATGATTTAATAAAAGTAGCACACTGTTGAATGTATTACTTTGACACGGACCAGGTCCCTATAATTTATTGTAATAACGTTGATTTAATTGTTATTTTGACTAAATTTGATAGATTGATTGTGCTTTGTCTATAATGTATAGCCCACAAGCTCATACCAGTTTCCAGTTTGAGCCTTCAAAATTTGAAAAAAAACAATCATAAGAAGGCTTATTACTAAAGGATTCAATTAAATGCAGAGAAGTCCATTGTTGGTTACAGAATCTCTTTTACGCCAATCTTCCTACTTTCTGTTGTTCTTTGAATGTATGTTTCTCTCGTTATTTGTCATACAAGAGAGATCTTTTATTTTCATTTGATTGTTTGCATGTAACAGATGAAAGACTTAATGACATTGTTGGAAGTGCATACTATGTTGCACCTGAAGTCCTACATAGATCATATAGTCTTGAAGCAGATATATGGAGTATTGGTGTTATAACATATATCCTCCTGTGTGGAAGCCGTCCATTCTGGGCTCGGACTGAATCGGGAATTTTCCGTGCGGTTCTAAGAGCTGATCCTAGTTTTAATGATTTGCCCTGGCCTTCTGTGTCTCAAGAGGCCAAAGACTTTGTAAAGAGGCTTCTAAACAAAGATTACAGAAAAAGAATGACTGCCATCCAAGCTCTAAGTAATTTAACTTCTCCATTGCTTTCTGCAGTAACAACATGTTGACTAGTTGCAGTTTTCTTATCCCATGCAGCACTATTAGTTATGACTTTCTCTTTTTGGTCACTGTGGTATAATTACTCCACATTCCTGTCATTGCTGGACTCCTGGAGCTATTTTGCATTTTTCTTGTGTTTCATGGAATAAAAGGTCAATCGAGCTGTTATACAGCAGTAAAAAGCAACCAAAAACTGCTCCTGCAATGTACCTTATTTTTATTGCTTCTTCCATGAGCTTCACATTGTAGTCTCCTTGTTGTTAACAAACATTCTTTTGGTTGACTCGTCCTACATTCTAAACCTAATAAACAGTTTTAAAATGCAGCTCACCCTTGGTTACGGAGTGATAGTCGCCCTGTCCCCTTGGATATATTGATATACAAGCTAGTCAAGTCATATCTTCATGCAACACCCTTCAAACATGCAGCGCTTAAGGTACTACAATTGTTTTCCTATTATTGACAACATTGTGAACATCCAGTGTTACTCTTTCTATGCATGCAATGAGTTCAGGGAGAACATTTGTGATTCACATATGTTACACATGTTAGATATGTATAATTATGTCATATACATGCACTATATATTTTCATTTCTGTTTCTAAGCGTACCAAATGTCGCGGAAGGCTTATCCTGAATTGTCAAAGATTGAGTCTTGTTGTAGTCGCTCTGTAATCCTGCTTCTGACCTCATGATTGCAGGCTCTTTCAAAAGCTTTGACAGAGGATGAGTTGTTTTATCTTAGAGCACAATTCAGGCTTTTGGAACCTGATGGAGAAGGGTGTATCTCTCTTCATAATTTCAAAATGGTTATTTACTGCTCCTAGCATCATCTAAGTCTTGAGTTGGTTTGTAATTGGATGGACTCCTAATCTGTTATTCATACTGTTAATATTTGTGTTATTCCTAATTTTGCAGGCTCTTTTACAAAACTCAACTGATGCAATGCGAGAGTTGAAGGTTCTTGATATTTTACATGCGGTATGGTTTTTTCTTTCTTTATTTTTTATTTTTTAACTTTGCTTTGAAGTTACGACTATGCTGTAGTCATGGTGAAATTGCTCTAGTTTTCATTTTCTTCTCAACTGTGCCAGCTTGCACTAAATTTTTTGTCTATAAATATTATATTTGATATATAATTTTGCTTTAACATTTAAAAAAATTGAAATCTAGAGAGCTGGTATTTGAAAGTGGTTCATGTTTAAAACTCATAATAGGGAAATATATTTGGACTCACTATGCAGAACATCAAATGGGAAGTTTCTAATATCCTTTATAAAATTGCTCTATACTAAAATTTGCCCCATCCGTGGTTGAAACTCTCTTTTCAGATGGAACCACTTGCCTATAGAAGGATGGACTTTGAAGAGTTTTGTGCAGCAGCAATTAGCACACATCAACTGGAAGCCGTCGAAAAGTGGGAACAGATAGCCTCAACTGCCTTTGAGCATTTCGAATTGGAGGGTAACCGAGTTATATCAGTTGAAGAACTGGCCAGGGTATGAACTATGGCGTGTATAGATATATGTATCAATTTTTAACTGTGTACGAGTAAAAACTCTTAATGTTATCTCTATTCAACTCTTCTTTGGCAGGAATTGAATCTTGGCCCTTCAGCTTATTCAGTCCTCAGAGAATGGATCAGAAATTCAGACGGAAAGCTCAGTTTGCTTGGATATACCAAATACTTGCATGGTGTGACTCTTCGTAGCTCAAACACAAGACACCATTAACATTATTTTTCATTCAGCCTTTGATATATAATTTCTTTGAAATTATGGGTTTCTAAGGGTCTCTGGGATTCTTTCTTTTTTTTTTTCCTTTTTTTTTTCTGTTAATTTTTCTCTGGGATTGGGTAAAAGAAGAAAAGGAGGAAAAAAGAAGCATATAAATGAACATTTTTAGTCTAGCCAGATATGGGAATTTGAGTCAATTTTAGATCGAAAACAATGTCTCCTCTCTATTCCCTGTTTTTCAAATGATAGAATTGCACTTAGGGTTGAGTTCAAATTGTGACAAATGATCAAATTGTGAAGGCCATAATGATTGTAGAAATGTAGCTTTATACATTCTTTTGTTGTTAAATGAAAATGTTTGATAAGATTTCAAGGTATACAGACATTGTCTCCCCACCCTTCCCCCTTGTCTTCTTACCTAAAGGGACAAAAAAAGCACAAGGGGTTTTGGTCCTTACATTGTCTGTAAAAAACCTGAACCATAGGTGATCACGCATCCCAGATTTTAGCTTATAGAAAGTCAATTGCATGGAATTGGTTGAACCTAAACTCCACGCGAACTCTCGTGGGCCTCTTCCTCTTGTGCCCTTTTCACCTTTAGTGCAATGCCTTCAAAATAATAAAATCTGGAGGCATTTTCTTCTGCTGCCGTTTTACTTGAGATTTGAGAACTTTGGACTACCCCTCGTTGGACCTTTGCTATATTTTTGTTTATAAGCCAAAGTCAGACTTAAGAAGCAGACATATTCTATGATTAATGTTTCCACTATCCCAAAATAAGTGTGACCCTCAACTTATTATTATGAATACTAATTCAAAGTTGGTGTCCGGTCAATGGACTAAACTGTTTTTCGGTTATGTGAATTGTATGTAGCAACCAAATGTGGCCAATCATCAATGTCACTATAAGTGTTCTAATCAGCTAAAGTGGTTTCTGGAAAAATTTCAACTGAATCACTTTACCTTTTCTAGTGGAAGGAAGCTATTAAGATCTTGTCTTTTATTTATGCACACCAGCAAATTGTCTGGTCCGACCATGATAATTTGTTTTGTTGAAACTCATTAATCAATTTCAAATAAGAATCTTAAAAAAAATTCTCAATCACTACCTCTGAGAATGATGATGTTTTAGTAAAAGCAATGCCGTTGACTTGTCTTCCATTTACATGGTTTTGTAAATTTTGACTCAAAGGTGAATTTGTTCATAACCCGAAACCTTTGTCATTTTCAAAAACTGAAAATGGGTTGTCTAATTTAGCCGAAATCAAGGAGCGTTTTTGCAACTATCTCATGATAGAAAGGGAAAAAAAAAAAAGAACAAAAAACAAAACAAAACAAAACAAAACGTGGGCTTCAGTCATTGACATTCAATAAAAAGTTCCAATGGCTCGACAAGTATAATACAAACTCATTATTAAGGAATGTCAACGAGTTGACATTAGGAGTTCAACCTATTGTTACAAGCAATAGCGTTCGTGATAGAGAGAATTGGTCCACACTCGGACGGACTTGTGCATACTTAGTATGGAAAGTATTTTTCAATTTTCAAAATAGGCAGCTGTATGACCCAAACACTAAGAGAGAGAGAGAGAGAGAGAGAGAGAGAGAGAGAGAGATAATGAATAAAGAAAAAGAAAAGAGAGAGCTATCTGGGGAAGGAGCTAGGCAAATCAGAGACGTGGAAGTGTATTCAAGATTTCAAATTGCTACTAAATCACTATCGATTACTTTTTTAAGTCAACTAGGATAATAGATACATACCAAAAGAAGTTTTTTTTTTTTTTTTTTAATTGTGAAACAAAATGTTTTTAAAAAAAAAAAAAAAATCTGTAAACCATATTCAGCTAGGGGTTATGTCTAGTTTTTTATTTGGATAAAAACAAAAGAAAATATCACACTACACTGAACTGCGTATTGATCAACTAAAAACCATGTTCTTCATGAGTTTATGATTTGATTAGCACTTGGTTGACCATAGCCTTATCCAATATTACTGCCCGATTTTCTGTAAATCCTAAAATAATACCAAATGAGTTTTAAGCATGATTTCTTGATATTCTTGATGCATGGTTATTACACACTATGATGTATTGTACCTATCATAGGATAAAATATTTGACTTTCATTTTAGCATAATGGTATTTAGATCACTGGCGAGTTATTGCAGCGCTAAGTGAGAGACCTAGGCCCCTACTCAGAATTTGCTGACACCCCTCCGGGTAGTGTCAGGATACTGAGTACCTCTGTTACAGAGATATTATAGGTTCGTGATGAGAGGATGAGAGCTCACGTATATACTTACACTTAGTTGATTTATGATATGTACAACATGGTGACTTTGGTTTTGTTTGAAAATAGGATTATGATTTTGGGTTTTGGTTTTAACAACATGATTGTGATTTAAATTTTGGTTTTGATTAAATGATTACTTATGATCTTGATTACCTTGTAAACTTGTTTTATAAATGGGTTTTGGAAAGGTGCTAACTATGCAGGTTTGAAAAGTTACATTCATACCAAAAAGGGTAATTGAAATTCCTACTGAGCATATGAATGATCACCCCTCTTTCTTTCCCTTCTCAGGTGGTTTACAGTGCGACTTGGGCAACTCCGAGGCGGGGTAATCTCTGAGAAGTTTATCCTAATTTTGTGGTTAGTAACTCACTTTAGATTTGTAATAATATTTAAGGCTCATACTTTAAATTTAGTCTTTATTTTCTATAATGTCCACTGATGATGATGATATGATGCATATTAATGTTTTATTTCTATTATTAACAGTTTGTCTAGTAGTGATCACAAACTGTGGGAATTTATATTTTAAACTATTTCTATAACCTTTTATACTTATACCAAAACAAAAAATTCAATATAAAGGACACTAAATATTAATTATTCATTTATTCGCCGAACTGGGGGACTGATCAAAGGGTAATATATATATATTGCCTTTGATCGAGTCTCACGGAGAACGACCTGTACATTTAAAATTATGCTTTCTTATAGCTATGGCTTTTCGATTGGACAGCTTTGATTTCCATCTAAATTAAGCCAATATTATTGTATCAGGCTACAATAATTTGAATTATTATTATTATTTTTGATATCTGTGTAAACAAATAAGTGACCCAAAACTCTTGGGTGCATCGACCCTTTAGTGTAAAATCTGGTTTTTTTTATCAAGGGTTCAAGGTTCATTTGACCAAAAATTTAAAAAAAGATAAAAAAAAATGAGATATTTTTTTTTCTCTCTCTCCCCTCCGATCTCATTCTCACTCTTATCTCTCTCGTTCTCTCCCGCTCGCTCCGATCTCACTCTCTCTCTCTCTCTCGCTCTCTCCAATCTCACTCTCACTCTTATACTCGTCTCTCGCTCGTTCTCTCTGCTCTCTCTTTCTCGTCGAGCCGCTGAAGGACCGAACCTAGCCGAGACATACCGCCGGCCATCGTCGCGCTCTGCCAACGACCGGGGGAGCTTCTCCACGCCACCCGCCTACAGCCACCGTCGAGCCTCCATTGCCGAGAAATGTCGTTTTGGGCCGTAGAGGACTTTGAATTTTCAGCATCATTTCGGGCCGTTTCAGGTCGTGTTCTTAGGCTCGTTGGGTTCGTATTGTCAAGAGGAACCTCAAAGTATATATTACACGATCCCATTATGCCCGACTTAAAAGTTGTTATTTTTGTGTATTTTGAGCTCGGCTTCGACTTTTGATGCAATCGTTAGATTTTGTTTTTGATGTCATTTTTTGAATATACTCGGAAAATGGTGAATTTTGATATATATATATATATATATATATATATATATATATATTGACTATGTTTGGTGATCGATATGAAAAACCATATCTAATAGCTTAGATTTTATCTCGTTTTACGTAACACCAGTCCGGTGTCGGTCCAGATCCAAACTGGTCGATCATATGTCTGATCTAGTAATTTTGGATGCTAGGAGTTCAGTAAAAAGATCTATTTATTGATTTGAAGCACCGTTGAGGAGTTGATTTCTCACAAGTGAGTGATTGGGGGCTTGAAATTGATTCCTGACTCTCCGAGTGATCGTTCAACTGTACCTTAAAGACTCATTGGTGTGATATCACTATTCTAGTGAGGTAGGGGTTCAATTATTAAGTTTTTTTCCTTCTTTTGATTAAAATGTACATTATGACCTATTTCTTAAAATTGTCAATTTTAATAGATTTAATTGGTTTGATTAGATAATTGATAAGATTATAAACTGTTGAGATATATTGGATTGTTCTGGGATTAGATTGTATGGTTTTTATGCAGGTTTAAAATTTTGGTTTTGAGAAAATACAATCGTTATGCTGCTCGATTTTCTGTAAATCCCATAATAATACCAAATGAGTATTAAAGCATGATTTCTTAATATACTTGATGCATGGTTATTACACATTCTATGATATGTTGTACCTACTGTAGGATCACGTACTTGAGTTCTATTTTAGCATCATGGTATTTAGATCACTGGCTAGTTACTGCAGTGCTAGGTGAGAGACCTAAGCCTTTGCACAGGATTTGCTGATATACCTCCGGGTATTGTCAGGATGCTGGGTACCTTTGTTATAGAGGTATTATAGGACCGTGATGAGAGGATGAGAGCTCATATATATACTTGTACTTAGTTGATTTATGATATATATAATAATGAACATGACTACTTATGATCTTGATTACTTTGCAAACTTATTTTATAAATGGATTTTGGAAAGGTGCTAACCATGCAGGTTTGAAAAGTTACATTCATACCAAAAAGGATAATTGAAATTCCTACTGAGTATGTGAATGCTCATCTACTTTCTTTCCCTTCTCAGGTGATTTACCGTGCGACTTGGGCAACCCTGGAGCGGAATAATCTAAGAAGAAGTTTATCATAGTTTTGTGGTTGGTAATTACTTAGATACCCACCTTGGATTTATAATAATATTTAAGGCTCACACTTTAGATTTAGCCTGTATTTCCTATTATGCCTTCTTGTGATGGTAATGCGCGTGTATATTTATGTGCTATTATTAGCAGTTTATGTCTAGTGGTGATCACAAACTATGAGAATTTATATTTTAAATTATTTTTATATACTATTATAAAAACTATTGTTTAAACTAGCTGTCATCTTTTTAAAAAAATTGAAATTTCTAAAATTTTATAAAATAAATTATGAATTTTTCCTTGTAAAATTCTTATGGAGAGTCTGGATCCTAACATTTAGGGCTATGCATCCAGTGTTAAAGTTGGCGATTTACCGTTGACTTGTATACAGTTTTTAAGGCACGGTACACAGGTTCCGTGGAATTAGTTAGGCGTTAATCCGGACACCCATTGGTTAGCAGTAATAATGGTAACTATAATAAATTGATAATAATTATTGTAATAATGAGTGAGCCAAAAAATTTATAATTATAAGATTTAACTGAATTATTGAAATAAACTTGAAGGGATATAAAATTAGAATAGTGAAGTTGGACACACAATATATAGTTTTCGTTGAATAGCCATGTAATAAATTAACATCAATCGTTGCGTTGTGCTTCCAAATACGAATTAGAATTCTAGTATATATATACATGGAGATCATTTAAAGTATAGTATAAAAACTAGTTAATGTTGTAAAACATTGACATTCAGCATGAACTTGGACACTGATCTAAAAATAAAAAATGAAAAAACAAATGTGAACTTGGACAACTGGCTAATATTCCAACATTCTATATATAATAACACTCCGATTATTTTTTCGTATTGATTACGCCAGTCTTAGAGTTGCATGTCTCATACACGCCTATATTTACTTCTATAATACTTATACAAGAGACCCAGAGACTTGCAATTTCATAAAAATTAGATGAGAAGTTTTTAATCAAAAATTTGAAAGAGATTTTATCCAAACAAATAAATTATATTTGAGATTGATGACTAAAAAACATTTATAAAAGAGTAGCCGGATAGATGTAAGTTGCTGTGTATTTGCAGCGCTGTTGTTGAGGTTTATAATACATTTTAGTTTATTAATTTGAAATTAAACCAGTTATACGTGTTGTTCACCTAATCTAGCTAAGTTACGATCACAGAGATTTTAAAATTCAAATTTAAAATATTTGGCGTTACAAGTTGGACTGTGCATTTGATGTCTACCAATTCAAAATACCAGATACAAAATTGAATAGTACTCTATATAAAAGGGACATTATTCTTAGCTGATTAACAGTCGTTATCTCTATTAATCGTATCAAATCTTAATTAATTCAAGCAAGAAAAGGATATCCCAAAGGCAATCTTTTCTTTTCCACTGGAAGGCAATCCAATCCTTACATATAGAATAAATTTATAAAATTAAACATTTCTTTTTTGAAAAAAAAAAGGATATTTTAAAGGTATAAAATAAAGTAATTTAATTATATAATTAAGAAATCATTGAACCTGACATACAAAGTAGTCGAAAGACTCGAAACTAATTAAAGAGTCCCCAATAAATTAAGGCCCCCTGTGTGTCAGTACTGCCGAATTCCGCGACTTGGAACAAGAGAGCTTCGATATAAATGGTGACAAAAAGATGGCAGTGAGATGAGATTTTGTAAATCCTGAAACAAAACCTTAATAATTAATTGTTCATGTATATACGTATAGATTATCAATCCAATGGATATTTTTTTTCTTTAATATACGTATAGATTATCAATCCAATGGATATTTTTTTTCTTTATCTATGGATAGATTTTTTTTCTTTATCTATGGATAGATTTTTTTTTTTAACCGTTGGATCACCATTTAATGGTGATTCAATGGCTATAATAAAATACATGAAAAGACGTGCATTATTAATATTTTTTTTCTCCTTTATTTTTTATAATAAAAAAAATATACATGCTAAATTTTTATTACTTATACATAGATAAAAAAATAAATACCTACTGAATTGGTACTCATATATATATATATATATATATGAACACATTCTGAAAAAAGGTCAGAAATCTTGTTTGTTTGTTTGGTTGCTCTTCTTCAATGAGAACTGATCACCAAAACGTGGAGCTCATGCATAAACCCACCTACTGTCACTCCTTTTGACTTCTCAATGTTTATGTTAACACTCATATTATAGAGGGATTATATCACGTAATATAATTAGTCCTCATATCCATTACCATTACCAAACTAATTATTCAATATCGCCTCACGATACACAGATTTATTAGGGAAAAAAAAAAAAGAAAAAGAAAAAATTCATTAATTACCTATCCATTACCAGGTACCACTAATATCCTCCAAATATTGCCAATGTCACTAGCAAATTTGGTTTACCATTAATGCTTTTGACCTGTTTGATTCATGTACAGGTGAGACAACTAACAAAACCGGAATAGGAAATTGATGGTTACTGTTTAACAATTTTTATATCAAATTTTTAATATCTAAAGCATACAGTTTTTGATTTGTCATCATCGGTGATAATATTTAATTTATTTATACTAAGTTTTAATACACTAATACCTAATTATGCATTGATACAAAATTTGAGATATACATTATTATCCCTGTTAATAATGTAATAATAATCTTCTTATTAAAGATACAAATTTAATAAAGATACAAATTTATCAAGGAGTCGTACTAGTAAACAGAAACCAGGGGTTAGGTGTAACAAGTATATTTTTACAGGACTGTTGACTTGAGAGGGATATCGTAACAATAAATGTTGGTCCAATATAGTTAGATTTTGGCGTTAGCAAAAGCAAATATACATGGCTTAAAAAGCAACCACTATTCGGCCCTACCATCTTTTGCTATTTGTCTATTCTACCTTTTTTGTAACAAAATTAAAACGACGTCCTTTATCGTTTAATATACCAGAAAAGAAAGAACCAGAAGAGAAAAGAAACGGCGGAAACGAATTAAGACGGCGTTTAGTTGCTACACTGAAAAGAACGAGAATGATAATAAGAATGGAAATAGAGTTAAAATAGAATAGAAAATAAAGTTGATTGAGATATTTAGTTGATATATTAGAATATGAGAATTATTATATTTAATTTATTATAAAATAAAATGAAATTAACAACATATAGATAAAAATGTCTCTATTATTAGAAAATTGGTACAAATGTTAAATTATTACAAAAATTAATTTATTTAGTTATGTATATGTATTTTTTGTATTAGAAATTTTTTTTTTAAAATAACAATTTTAAAGATAGATATATCATTTTTATTATTATAAATTATAGTAAAAATTATATATTTATATGTAATATATGGGTGTGAAGTGACACTATTCTAACTTAACGTGTTATTTTAATTATATGGCAGAAAATAACATATCAGATTGTGCACTATGTGTATTCAGATTAGATTTAAGGAAAAAAAATTAACACGTAAATCATATATATATATATATATATATCTTTTTACTTTATCAATTTAGCCAATGAAAATTTATCTTGAGATACTTATTGGATTGACAATTTATATATATATATATATATATATATTTTTTGCTCATATATATATATATATATTTTGCTCATATATTTAGTAATACATAAACCAGTATATAGTTTTAACATTTTAGGGAAAGCATTTATTATCTTTATTAATAGTAATAGACTCGCGAAAAAAAAAAACTCTATTAATGAACATAAAACCCATATACGATCGACAAAGGGGATTTTCCAACAACAAAATTTTTTGGATCCATAAGAAGAATAACAAAAAAAAATTGCAATTTCAGTTTCACAAATTCGCTTAATCAAACAGAAAAATGGTAGAGCTTCAAGAATCCATGCGCATAGATTAGAGAGAGAGGGGCAAAGAAAATTTCCACCACCAGTCTGATAGTTTACTTCATAGTATAGAAAAGAAAAAATAAGAAACGAAGCTCAGTCATGGCTCTCGAAGAAGCACCTGGTAACGAAAGTCACCGTTGTTGTTTTCTTTTGTCGATGAAGAAGATGAGAACCAAGTAAAATGAGGGCAAAAAAGAGAGCAAAAATGACTTAGGAATACCCTTTCCACCCGTTTAGTAGATGAATTCTAATTCATTTACATGGATGAATAGCTATTCCAATGGAAAAGGAATTTTATAACAAAATTTGAACCCAAACATATGAAACCAATTTCACTCCATTCTTTTCCAACCCATTACCTCCAACTAAACGCCACTAAGTCTTTCCATTACCCTTTTTTTGGGGGTAAAAAAAAAAAGTAAACAAAGTCACTAAACTGCTAAAGAAAAGTCTTTTTAGACATTTTTAGGTCATCAAGACCTCACATTTTTCATCATCATCATCCAACTAAATAGGAAAAAAAAAAGAAGAAAAGAAGGGTAAATTAACAAAACAGAAAAATCAAAAAAAAAAAAGAAACTCCAAATTTACAGAATCAAAAGATTTTATCATCAAACCCTAAAGCAACCAACATGATGATGATGGTGGTGATGGAGGGACTTCTCCCTATCAATCATGCCCTGGACATACCTAAACTCCTCCACGTGGCAAGGGATTGTTATGGTACCCTTCTGATCAAAGCCATACTCCTCTTCAGCCTCTTTCAACAATTGCATGAACAGCGGGTGATTGAAATATATCACAGGCACCACAAATCTCTGCTGTTCATCACCGTGGCCCACCTTGATTGCCAGACACCCCTTTGGGACATCTCTGATGACTTGCTTATTCTTCGGTCCATGATGATGATGATGATGATGATGATGATGGTGATGAAGATGAGGTAGATGAAGGTGAAAATTCCTTAGGCTTTTTTCTCCACTACCCATTTTTTTGTTTCTTAGATTTAAAAAAAGGTAATAAAAATATGCTAAAATGAAGAAAAGAGAGAAAACTAAGATCTGGGTTCTCTTTCTATGGAGAAAATCTTACAAGAAAACGACAGAAAAACGCCAAGGGTCCGAGGCTGCTGCTTCCATGGCTGCTTGCTTGGCTAGGGTGAGTAGTAGTGAAAAAGAAAAACTCAGAGACATTGGTAGTACGTTATTCTTCGTCCTATGGTTGATATAAACTCCAAATACGAAACGCATACCAATATACCGAACAAAAGTAAGGAAAACGGATTGTATATATAGCAAAGAGGAGAGAGAAAGAGAAACAAAGAGGAGAAGTAGCCTAGAAAGTGTATCTTATAATATACCATATATGGTGTATGGTCTACAAGGGTTTTCCTCGTTTTCTACACAAAAGTGGATATCTTAACGACTCTAATCATGGCCGTTGATCATTCGATCGGATGAGATCGAAAAGAGGCATAGTGGGTTTTGTTTACGTGGTACATAGGCATATGTACTACATCATAAGGCACGATGCTTTATCGCATTGTGAGAAGGGTTTTGTTCAGTGAAGGTAGTAACAATGGCAAGAGTGTAATTTACGAGCTTCGGTGGGGTTAAACACGTGTACGGTGAATGGAGAGGAGATAGGACACGTGGACGGAGATGGGGTTTTGGATCATATATATTGACATAGCCGACAGCTGAGGTGTCGTGTATAGGAGGACAAATTCTTGGGACAACCAATGGCAAGTCTTGAACATGTCTCTGTGGACATCAAGGTATCACCTCAAATTTATATACGTGTCAAGGAACATACATTCTCCTGTCTATTGGAAACTATCAAATTATTGTACTAAATATCAGTCGTTTATGTGCCTTTCATCTTTATAATTTTTTTTTCGTTATTTATTATTTTATTTCGACAACAATAAAAAGGAGGAGAAGAAATAAAAGGCTTAATTCGTTATGGGGGTCTTCCTTTGAATTAATATGTTCGTGGCAGTAGGCAAATAGTTCGGGAGAAGTTTTTTTTCCCCAAAAAAAAAAAGAATGAAGGAAAAAAAAAAACAACCATAACAAATTAAGCCTTAAAAAGAGGAGAAAAAAATTACTCAAATTCTTATTTTGTTGCAAGCTTTAATTGGCTTATTATTTGAATACCTAATAAGTCACTTATAATACTTTATGAAAATGATAACATAAAGAGGAATCGCCGGTAATCTTAAATTGAAATTAATAACCTAATCAACTATCTTTCCTAAAAAAAATGTAATGAAATAATTTGCATTTTAATCGTTAGAAAGGTGTTTATTTATTTTCTACAGTTGTTTTATTTATTTATTTTTCCCGGGGAATGATGTTTAGTTTTTTCACAAAAATAGACCGATTTCTTTTAATTGTGCGGTTGACTCGGAGATTTTCAGTACAAGTTTTCGGTAGGGGAGGGAGTAATTCCCATCAATCCAACCTGAAGCACAATTTCTGACCGTAGGATCATGATTCTGAAAATGAAGAAGCTAAAACATACCGGACAGGGGGACCCACGAAAGGACGTACTAATTGCACGATTCCACAAACACTGATACAGATATAAGCCTATGGGTCCCACCTAAGGAGAAAGACAAAAGTATCCCTTGTATTGACTGAAATACCAGACTCATGGGTCCCAACATTTTGGATTCTTTAGATAAGATGTTGGATATCACTGTCAATAAGGAAAAGAGTATTCCAGAAAGGTAGAGATGCGGTGCGGCAGTTCCACACAAGAACATTTGCACCTTCAGCACTGAACCTTTCAAATTCTTGTAACAAGTATTACTTTTGTGGATCCATGTGATTTTGTTCCATGGGATTTTGATGTTACAACTGTATTTTGCGGATGACATAACATTTTCAAAGAAAAAAAAATAATAAAATAAAAAAAGTTCGGCAAAAATGTAGAAAAAGAAAGATCATAAATCATTGAAAAAAAAAATCCCACCTGAATTAAGACGGAGATTTGTTAATTGGGAATACCTTTTTCCCTTTTCCTTTTTTTTTTTTTTTGTTTTTTGAAAGAATATCTTTTTCCATTTTAAATCAAAATAGTAACAACTTTTCTTAAAATGACTTTTTTTTCTCGATAATACATGTTTTACCTAAAGAAGACCCATTATTAAGTTTTGCCAATTACAGAGAAAGACGCCACAAAAAAGATACTCAATTTATGGGGCAGAAAACAAGTTACCAAAAATTACATAAAATATTCAAAAAATAAAAAACAAGAAATTACATAAAAACCAAAATGAGTCACACTTAAAAAGCTCTATACATATTTTTTTTCCTTCGGTGTATAGGGGGGTGGTGGTGGTGGGAAGGTAACTCCGATTTTGTACCCTATAGCAACTTTGGAATAATAAAATTCCGTGCAATCTGTACTATGCCTGCACAATAACTATTTAAAACCCTTTCCAATCGCAACAATAAATAATAAATTAATTAATTAAATAAAATAATGGGGAACCGCCCCCCCCCCCTGGGGGGGGTTCACTCGTAGTTAAGTCTGAATACATGCACAATAACTATTTCGCCATTTTGAATTGAAATATTTTCTTAATGGGGGAATCCTTGCTTGAAATACCTTTTGGTTCGTGTATAATGGATATACTTGAAAATTCTCACAAATGTAAAGGGATGGACTAATAAAAATTGTATCTCTATATATAGACGCATAAATCTGTGTGTTTAGATATAAACACAAAAGGATTTAATGTTAAATAATTATTGTTGTGCGGTCTAAAATCCTAAGGTCGCATAAGTGTTATATGCGACCTCCTCTGAGAATGATGTATGCGACCTCTCCCGTGATGGTTATATGCGACCGCTTTTACAGGTTTTGTGCGACCTTCTCCGTATAGTTTGCCTTAACAAACAGGAAACCTATAAGAAGAGGGAAACACGCAAATACAATAAAGGAAACCTACAAGAAGAGGTAAGCAAGTAAATGCTGTGGAAGAAGCCTACAAGGAATGGGAATCTGAAGACTCCTATTTGCGATTAACTAGTTATCCGTTTTGAGTAATTATCCAATTACTTAATTGGATAATTATCCAGTTTTATGTTACCCAATTGTATAATTACCCGTTTATTCAATTAGGATCCTAGAGACATAAGGAACCTAGGGGGATAAGGTCACTACAATCTATATAAAGGGGGCTCTATGTTCCGAAGAGATCATCACAAAATCTGGGCAGAAACAAGTCACAGAAAATAGAAGTCAGAGCAAATACACGCTTAGGGTATTCCAAACTTTGGGTAGTCTAAGTCTTGAGCATTCTTCAATAGCTTTCGAGTATTGTACCCTTGAGTATTCATCAATATAGTGAGAAAACAGTGGACGTAGGCTCATCTTTTTCGGGGCCGAACCTTTATAAATCCCTCTCTCCTTATTTGCTTTGATTATTTACTTCAATTTACACAAGTCACATCTCTTAATTATTTATAAATTTATTGTTGATAAAACCTCCATCAACAATTATAATTTGTTTAGTGCCAATACTTGATTTCCCAGTTTGATTATTCAGTGAAACAATTCAGCATTTTGCATTTTCAATTTAGAATTTAGCCAAGTAACAGCAAGGCACTTCCAAAAAATAAAAAAAAATACAAAGAATGAAGCATCGTCGAAGTGTATACCCACTAAGTTATGCTTCAATCACTTATATACTACACTATATGATTTGTTTTAAGCGAAATTAAAAAAGAGTGAAAATAATTGAAAAAACAAAATCATGAGGCAAAGGGACACAAATATATGGTGGAAAGAAAAGATTCAAAGTCATGGAAGTGGGGGATTGAAAAACCACCCAAAGTGAGGGGTCGTGGCCCAATATGAGTGTAACTTTTTTGAAGAAAAGCAAAGTTGTTATTGACATGTTATTCTCTGTTCAATTGGTTATTGGTATTTGCTTTGCTACTCGTACTAGTACAACTACTACTTCAAACCTAGCTCGCTTTTACTTCAAAAAAAAAAAAAAAAAAAACCTAGCTCGCTTTGCCTTTGAATCTTTCATTCCACTAACAAGGACTTAAATTAATTAGTCGGCTTTAAATTCATTTTTCGCGTCTGTATGATTGGAATACACAAAAAGTTGACAGTTTCAATTAAGTTTTAAAATGCCAATATCACAACAGGGTTTAAAAAACTTTTTAAGTACCAATATAGGATAATATGGTATGAAGCACACAAATATGGAACAAAAAAAAAAAAAGAGAGAAAAGAAAAGAAAACATACAACTCCAACCCACTAGCTAGTCGTATTCCTACTTTTTCGTATGGTTACTTAGTGCTATTGTAGTTGGGAAGTCAAATAGTCAAATTCTTGGTTTTATCTGAAAAAGCATCATCACTTAGCTATGTTTTAAAAAATAGTATAAGGTAGTAATTTGTTTGGAAGAATTTTAAGAAGAATTGATTAATAATCCTTGATTCAGCCAATTTTCAATTCCCTCCAAAATGGAGAGTTTTAGGAGAGGGTCATTTTATGATTAAGGTCCACATTGGTATTACTGTGTTGTGTTATAGGTGTGCTGTATAATATATGTAGAAAAAAATATTTAGGTATTTGGTATATTTAACCTACAAAATTATTATATTGTACAAAAGTAGCATATGAGTTTTTGGTAAATTATATAAATTATATGTGCTGTAAAGTGATATTTTAAATAATTTGTATTATAAAAGTATAATTAGCTTTAAAAAATAACTCTTGTCGTACTTATTAAATTTTGCTTAAATTGGCAGTTATGTAACAACTTTTAAACTCTGTTGACAAAAAGCGTAAATTTGTCAAATGTCTCTCACTCCTAATTTTTTTCTCTAACTGTTTTTAAAAGCTAAAAACAACCGCTATCATCAATCCTAAATAAGCCCTAAGTAGTAGAGTCATAATTGTACAACTGAAATCTTCTCCCTTCCTCCTTCCATTTCACACTCCTACTAGACAAAAGAGATGATTTTTATTTTATATCTTTCATTTCATATCAAAGGAAAAAAAGGGAAAACTCTCTCATTCATTTTTCATCTCTAATTTTGATTTTCCTTTGCTTTTGCTGAAGAGATTTGTTATGACTAGCTTCATCTCTAGGGTGGTAATAAAATTTATGATTACAAACGTATATAAATATTCGATCCTATCCAAACAAAGAGTGAAAAAACCATTTAAGTAGACAATAACCATCCCACAAATGTGGGGGTATGGTGTGGGGCAGCATTATCATAATTTACCCCATATACCCACCTACATATTCATATAATATGTTTTTGTATACAAATATAATTTTACACCATTAACGTCAATATATCTTATTAAAATCAATGAATTTCGACACGTGTTTATATTTTGAATTTGAGAGTTTTCAAAACTATTAGAATATTAAACTATTTAGTTCATTTCTTATTTTATCATTATTGATGAATATTGAGTAATAAGTAATTACGTTTTCTTTTTTTTCAATTGTCCATTGGTTAATCTCCGTACCATCTCATATTTTTAAATAATAGTTAACGAAGACAATGTAATATTGCGATTAACTTCTAAGAATAGAGATGGTAATTAAAAAATCATTCCTTCCTGTTGCCTTTCCTGTTCACCTCACGTCAATGTCAGTTTTTTCTTGTTTATCTCATATAGATCAAATATTTGCTTTCCTAACTTAACAAGCCCAAAGAAGAAAACAGTCTATGCAGGTTTAACGTAACAAACAATGGTGTACTCCACGAGAACGAAAGAATAATTTTGTAGTAGATCAAGGGGAAGTTTTGAAAGTTATAACTCATCAGCAATAATATGAGAAAGTGAGGATAACTGGTCCACTGTCCACCATGTACATATGGGCTTCCTAATATAACGTCGCCTTATGGCAGTGTACCTCAAGATAAATAATAAAAGACTTTACAAGGAATAGGGCTCTGAGTAGGACTGGGCTTCTCATACGTCGTAAACCCAATATCAGAGCTATAAAACTAGATCAGTACCAGTTATTATAGCTAATTAATTATTTATAAGTCATTTTTTGCTTTAGTTATACCATTTTTCTTTTCAAAATACCTATTTTTTTTCCTTTTATTTTACCACATCCACACTCAATTTTTAAAGAAGTTTAGCTATTAATAGTGGTAGCCGTTAATTTTCACCAATATTTCTAAAAATGTGGTATTTGGCAACTTAACGCGAGTGTTGCCTAGGAATGGGCTTAGTTTCAGTCTGGCCTCATAGAGATGTCAACTCAATCCTTCTCTAAATTATTTTTCTACCTCGGCATCCAAAAGAAAATAATTACTATTTTCCACGGGATTCAATTAAACGGCGTTAGATTGAATTAGGCAATTGTAAATTGGGTAAAAATATTTGTAAACTAGCTAGGCGCGCTATCTGCTGTAGCATATAGTTAGGAGGTGTTTGGTTGTAAATATAATTTGACAACAAAGGACGTATGACATTTGGATAATGTTAAGCTTCCCATATTCTTTTTAATATAACCTGATTTTGCATATGATTTATCACCATAAGTTTTAATGAATGTCATTCAATCTATTTATGGTAAATTCAATTCTCTAATTTAGCAGTGGCAACTCACATCTCACGTCAAGTGTATTAAAAAAAGTAGTAAATGAGATGAGATCTCTAATACTATCCATCACCATCAGGATGTTTGACCACAATCTCACAACAAAACTCTTTTGTGTCTGAATAATACAGAAGCCAAGAATACAAAAATCCATATCAACTATATATATACCAGTTACAAGTCCCAGCCAAAAAAAAAAAAAAAAAGAACAAAAAAAAGAAACTAACAGTCACAAGTTATGCAAGTCACAGTTATTGTCGACCAGCAGTGACTCGCTCCTAGTTAGTGTGAAGTACTTCAAAATTTTACCCCCTTTTGTTTCTAGCGACATTTTATATATATGTTGTATGCATCTCTCAGCAATTTTTATTTTTCATTTTGAAAATTCTTTCAAAAACTGAAAGTCAAACTACTGTGCCCGAAAAATTCGTTCCTAATGTCATATTAATTTGCTTAATTTCTTATGGACAAGTTCTATTGACTGCTAGCCATATAGTTCCCACTATAGTGAATTGCTTAATCAAATTTAATATTAGAAATCATTTCAATTTGAAAAGTTAAAGACTTGTCATGTTGGGCCGGGATGGAACAAGTTACGAGCTCTCAACAGTCAAAATGGCAAATGCAGTGCTATATAATTACCAAAAATAGGTGTCAAAGCCTATGTACATACAATGCTTATACGTACCCCCAAACGAGTAACAAGTCCAAAAGTTTGTAACACCTATATGTCTATGCCCTACTCAACTCGATTACAAGGTCCCAAAACTTCCAATCTAGCAGGACCAACAAGAGAGTTTCGAAGTCTTCGAAAAGTTTTTTCTGGTCTTGGTCAATTAAAAGTTGTACAAAAACTCCAATTATTTCATGGAAAGTTGTGGCCATAAAGGCTTTTGATCAGTACCATTCAATTCATTAACCAAGAAGATGTAGCTCAACAATACTCTCTTTTTCCATGTGCGTCACAGTGAGCAACAATTTTCAAACCGCAGGGAAAAAAAAAAAGGCTAATAAGTAAAGCAATAGGGTTTTACTTTTGTGTTTTTATATAAAGGTCAAAAAGATCCAATTTCCCAAAAAGCACATCCTTTATGAGACGACATGCAGACAAATACTTTTCAAAACGCCCTTTAAAAAGGGGCAGGAAAGAGAGAAACGACCATGGAAAGAAGATTAGTAGTACCATATGAGTTCATTAAACTGAAGAAATTAAGCTACTTGATTACACTCTTATAATTGTACAACAAGTAGTAAATTGAGTAAACAAAAAGCTGAAATTTTCTTCCTTTTGATTCTAAAACAGGTGCTTTCTCATATACGGAAGTGTAGACTTTTATTTTGCACTGATCCTTAAACTGTAAATAAAAAAAAAAGAATATTTTTACTAAAAAAAATAACATAATAGACGCACTAGCCTATGCTATTAGAGCCCGAATATGCGTAACTTCTGTTTTGCCTTCCTCGTCAAGCATAATTGTCTTGTCTGTGCATCTGAGATCAGAAATTATCTCCTCTAGTATATGTATATACATATACAAAAGCAAAGAGAAAAAAAAAAAAAAAAAGCAAACGAAGAAAGGAGATGCAGATACTATAAGTATACATTATATAATGAGAACTAGCTAGCTATTATAGCTAGTGTCTTGTAATAATGTACACTCGATTTTTTTTTTTTACAAAAAAAAATCAACTAATTTGAAATCAGATTCGAGACGTTGGAAAAGCTTAAAGCTTCAAATGAATGTTCCAAACAACTTGTAGAGCATCTGTATTGTTAGTACCTGGACAATGAATATTAGTTGTTGCTGTCAGGTGTAATTATCCAAATTACGCTGCATTGAGTATATGGAACCTTATTCATCATGAATGTATTTCTACATATAGATAAATTATTAGTTATAGTAAAGTTGATGTTGATCTGGTACCGGAACTCTGTACGTTAGCACCTATGAACAAAACATGAAAGAAAGCCAGAACGGGTAAAACAAAAGATGGGCTTTTGATGGTTAAAAGGAGAGAATTATCATTATCATAAATATATGTTGAACGACTTTGAATCACGAAACTAATCAACTCTTACACACTGGTGAACAAAGCTAGGGTTTCGAATGAGTTACGACCAATGCAAAGGCAAATGGTTTTCCTCATAAACTCCCTATGTGAACATACAGCTATAATCAAGTACACAGTAAAAGAGCACCAAAAGAAAATTGAAAAAAGAAAAAAACCGCTTTTCCCAAAGATATATGTTTTTGTCTTCTGCTGAAGACTGTACGTCATATCAAATTTTAGGAAAGAAAAGGGCATTGTTAGCTAGAAAAGAGATGTCTGATCAAGACATTATTGAGAAATGAGAACCCAGTTGAAGACAGCTAAATCAACAGTATATACAACAATATCATCAGAAGTCTACATATATGATAAGACTACATATTAATTGTATAACTTAGAAGAATGGATCTTGATACCCATTTTTCGTTTCCTTTGGAAAATGAAAAAATGTCATCCTAAACAATATTTGTCACTTCTACATGTCAGTGTATTCGCCATTGTTTAAAGTACTACTCTAGATGTAATTAAAGGCCAAGAATCCAAGACAATGAAACCCTAAGAGAGAGAGAGAGAGAGAGAGAGAGAGATTTGATAAGATAACGTGAAAGATAATATAAAAGGAGAATGTTTACCAAAGTTGAAAGCCAGATCTGAAAAATGGCAGAAACGGACAGATCACATGCCATCATGAGAAAACTCATCCCAATGATGAATCCAAAAAAGCCATCATAGCATGATCATGATCAGAAGAAAAAAAGGAAGATGTGAAAATTCAGAGATTGCAATGATGCAAAAGTTTCTTTGGCAGAGAACCATAAAATTTTTAAAAATAAAAAAAAATCCAAAAAAAAGAGTCAAAATACAACATCATTACACCAATCTGCAACATAGACCACTGTATGTACTATATACACACATATTGTATGAGATCTTAATTAATGCTCAAAGGAAAAAAAAACAAACAACAAAAAACCCTATACACAAAATCGGAAAGATACATAAAATGAGAAGGTAAAGCAAAGAAAAAAGCAAACCTTTTTCACGTGCAACTGATCATCTAAACCCCACGATTGGCAAAAGAGAGAAAGACATACAGAGTCTCTTTTGTGGAAGGTTTTAATTGGGGGGAATGAAGCCTGGTCCGACGACACTAATTATTGAGTCAATTACACAAATCTTGTCTATATATACTAATCTCAAAACAGATCGATCAATAAACAAAACCCTTTAAAAGTGTCCTCGAGCCAGACAACATTCCCCTCAAAAAGAAAAGCTCCACATCTTCTTCATCAATCATCTTGATCATCATAATAATCAGCAGCTATACCTATATATATATATATATATAATATATATATATGTATTCTTAAAAATTCAAATAGGAAAAGGGATTTGAGTTTTTGTGATATCCCTTTTTTCTTTTTGGTCTCTCATCTCTAATGTCCCCCAAGAGTCTCGGCTACCTTCAAGGGGGGATAAGAGAGAGAGAGAGAGAGAGAGAGAGAAGATGATAATGATAATGAAGAATGAGAATGATATGGGAAATTTGGGGGGCTGGGACTCGGGGTTTATAACAACTAAAAGAGATCGGAAAGCCAACGTTACTAAAGACAAAACATAGCTGCAGACTTGGGCCCCACCACCCTCGGCTTCTCACTTCCAGAAATGACCACGACCCCATGCACCTCTCTCTCTCTCTCTCTCACTTTTTACCTCTCAAAAATAATAATGGTAATTACATAATTATTTGATCATACACTGTAACACATTCATATTGGTCAAATTTTTCAATATCATATCCACCGTTGGATTTGGCACATGACCCTTATGTTAACACCTCGTACGAGCGAGGGGCTCTTTTGCTACCTGCCTAAATCTAAATATGAGCGTGTAATTACATTCTGGTTTTGGGAGTCAAATGATGTTTTGATTGTGTCATCATCAAAATATGAGGCTACTCAAACACCGTGTGGCCTAGACACCAAACAACCCTTTTCAGTGAACCGTATGATCAAGTATGTAAACTATTTTGTTTTTTAAAATAAAAATAATATAAAAAAGAGAAAAATAGTTAATAGAAAAGGAATCCGAGTAATGCAGTGCCAGTAAGGGAGTCAGAGGAGTGGTTGAGTTATTGAGCTGCCCGATAATGGAAAGCTCATTTAATATTTTTGGCACTTTTTTGTGTGTGCCCATTTTAACTCATTTAATTTCAAACGACTATATTATATAAATATAATATAATATCAATACTAACTTTGTTAAAAAAAATGTTAAGTTTATGTTTATGTATATATATTATTATTATTATTATTTAAAAAAAAAAGGACCCTCGTCTAGCGTGTCACTTTTGAGCAGAGTGGCGAAGAGTTCGAGGCGATGACCGACAGATGGGGCTCAGGGGTCCATTCTCTCGTTTTCACTCTGCCTTTTGGGCATTTTACCCTTCCCACCACAAAACCCAATTACCCAAATCCCAATTCCTAAAAATTTCTTTATTTTTAATTTTTTTGTGTGTTTTTTGGTCCAACAAAGCTTTTGTGAATCTCATGATTTGGTTTTGGTTTTGGTTTTGGTCAAAATGTTTCTACTTTCCACCAAAAGACTTGTAAAAGAATTTGATTAAAGATGAAAACTTTAACACCTAAAATAAGGAATTTGAAATGTTTTTATGGCATTTTTTTTAATAACATTTGATAATTAACTATAAAGGGAGATCGCGGTTTTGAATGAATGTATGTACGTATTTGGGTACCAGGTTCTCTTTATTGGTGAGAGAGTGAGACGTTCCGGAAATTCAAGAGAGTTATAAAAGCATTAAAGCACATTCTTCACTTGTGTTAGAAATTGGAATCTTTTTATTTGGCTCACCATAACACGCATTAATTAAAATTCAATTCTCTGTCTGTACGAAATAAGAAAAGAAAAAGGGAAAATTCACGTTTTTTTTTTTTTATGTTACTGCCGGCTTAATTTAAAGGACATTAATAGATAATAATATTCATAACAATAATAATAAAAATAAAAATAAAAATCTTTGAATTTCTCATATATATATATATATATATATATTTACTTTGTTGTCATCCACTTTGGATAGTCGGCTCGTGAACTGTCTTCTTCTGCAAGTAAAGTAGATCCAAGAATTTATGGATTTTTTTTTTGAGAAAATGGCATATTTCATGGGATGCCCTTTTGATTTTTAATTATTTATACACCCGAAGGGCAAAGAAGAGAATAGAGCCTGCACACTATTCACTAGTAAGTTGTGAGAGATTGATCTATAGTAAATTTCTTTCCACTTGCGTACACCAACAATTTGAAGACAATTTCATTGTTTTTTCTCGCTTTTTAACTGCATATTTTAATCATATTATCGTGATTATCAATTAATAGGATAATGTAATGTCAAAGTTTTGGCTGTATAACATTTTCCAAATGGTTGGTTAAATTTCAAATGATGGATGTAACATATTTTTAGGGTATTGTTTTATCTATATAGGGGTGCCCGGAAGATGTGCTGCCACGGCCTATTGAGCTCCATAAAGTTGTATGTATATACATATGGATATTTCTTTTCCCTCTTTTTCTCTCTCTCTCTCTCTCTCTCTCTCTCTCTCTCTATCTTTTCCTCAATGTTGTACATCAGAGTGACAAACGGAGAGGACGATACTGGCTCCGGATTTCAACGCTTTTTTACAGTCTTGAAAATTGTGCATTAAAAAAAGAGAGAGACAGAGAGAGAGAGAGAGAGAGAGAGAGAGAGAGAGAGGGAAAGAAAGAAACAACACGTAAAATGTCAAATCTGCATCTCCCAACCCCGGTTGTCTCTATTTCAATTATTAAATAATAATAACTCAATCACAAAAAGAAAAGCTGTTACTTGTAATAATATTTAAATTCAAATTAAAAACACTTAATTAAGTAAGATTAAGAAAACAACACCTCAAACAGAACCAACGTCACACACTACCTTGGGCTTGGGTTATTATTATTATTATTAGATTAAGATCGTATCACTCGCATCTATGCGCTTGTCACGTGCTCTCTCTGTTTGGGTGTGTGAAATTTGAGGAAAAAGTTGTGGGAAGGCATAGTAATATTGGTAGTAGTAGTAGGTGAAAATTAGGAAAAGCTAAACCTAACTTTTGGCCCTAAGCTTTTCGGCACTCAAGTCAATTTTATTTATTTTTCTAAAATAAATTGTGCTTTGTGGGTCAAATTGTTGTCTAACGAGAAAAGCATGCGAGATTACAGATTACTCAAGGTCTATGATGAAGACACTTGTGACTAACACGGGTGTTAGTAGTTCGTATCATGGAACCGCGCATTGATCAATTGCTAAGAATAATGAAAAGGTTATAAATGTTATTACGGGAAAAAATATAAAATATAAAATATAAATTTTTTTGATTTCAATAAGAAAATTTTGGGTTTCACTGTTTATTAAAGGGCATTCTATAATTTAATTTATTTCTCCTACCTTAGTTTACTGGGGAAAGATAATTTTAATAGGCTGGAAATAGATTTAATAGATGTAAATATCCAATAAAATAATTTATAAAAGAATATGCTATGAATGTTTATTTTAATTTATTTATTTTATTTTTTGATCAAACTATGAATGCTTAATCTGAGATTTCCAAAAACACATTGATTTCCTGAAAAATTAAAGGTTAACGGGTATAAAGATGATTTTATCTTAAGTTCCCTTGTTATTAGTTTCCACTTCTCTTCAAAGAATCAATTTTCAGGATCTTTAATATCACAACAAATTAAATACAAAAGTGCAAATGTTTAGCAATAGAAATGTTTACGTCAGTGGTGAACGGTGAAGTTCTTTTTTAGAAAGTTGCCAACTTAATCCATGTATTACTCAGCAACCAGCCGCACCTAAACCAATGAATTTGGGCTTTTTATACTAGCATTCATTTAAGTCAATTAGGTAGATACTCTCTAATCCTAACCCACACTCTGTCACGATCCAAAATCTGGACTAATAGTAAAAAGAGAATTTCATAAAAATAAAAAAATTATTAATTTATTTGAAAAATATCAAAAGTTCTAATTTTATAAAATAATCCATTCAAATAAAATAATTAGAATTTCATCCCGTGAACCACTGTTATAGTTCGTATACACCATTAAATATAGATCGAATAATTATTTAAAAACGCGAAATCAAATATAAATCCAAGCATCATTATCATCTACAACGAATCTCAGATCCCATAATGATATACATAAGTTCTCAGACAAAATATAAAGTAGTAATCTTGGTTCAATGCTAACACAAAACCCAAACAATCCAAACATCATGACAATAAGCTTCTACCATTACCAAGAAACAAACTACAGTCAAGATGACCTCTTACTCCTCTTGATCACCAAGATCGCACTGGACACCACCCGAGGAAGAAAGTAGGAGGGTGAGCATAAAATACCCAGTAGGAAAAATAATTACCTGGTCGAAAACATTTTAGTGATGGAGAATTCCTGCATGGTTAGTTTAGTCCAAAACATATATATATATATATATATATATATAAAGCAGTATAATCAAAACCATTTAATTCATATACATATGACACAAATTAACTCATACCCATGAGCTCTCATCCTCTCATTTGTGGAAACCCAGGATGATGGCACTAAGTATGCCTAACAGCCTGCATGATACCTAAGCCCATACCCACAGGGAACACCCGTGTGTCGCCAACCAAATCTGGAGGGGCAACCGAATTGCCTCCACCTGCCAAATGGGGAGATAATCAGAAGTAACAGAACCCTGTGCGTGTTTACGGACTATACACCGACGGTAGGGCAAGCAGCGCCACACTGTAAACCCACGATGCTAACACGGTGCTCATGTATGATCCTATGACACGTGCAATACAGAACTGAAGTGTGAAAATAATTATGCTCGGGTTTTTCAATAAAATCAGCATACTAGGTTTTATAGAAAAATGAGCAGCATAATGGCCCTATTTTTAATATACCCAAAATAACTTGTACTCAGAAAATTCCCAGAGCAATACAATATGTATACATCATACAATCAACTTCCATCACAGGTGTTCAAAAAAACCAAAAATCACATTTGTTCTCATATCTTGCAGAAAATAAGTTTTATTCGAAAACGATATAAAACAGGGGTAATTAAGTCCCTACCTTGCTCGAGTAGCGATACCACGCTATTGAATCCTCAAGGTATCTTTGGCGATCGCCCGGAGGGTCGGGAACCAATTCCAAACCCTCGATCGTCCTCTTGCAAAAGAACCAACTTCTCAACGGAGCTTCAATTCCACAAACAAACCTCTTTCTTGAAAATCTAGCACCCAAAATAGCTAGGTTAGACATATAACTTGTCCGATTTGGGTCTGAGCCCACACCGGACCGGTGGCATGTAAAACGAGGTAAATCTAGACCGTCTGATCTCGATTTTCATGCCGGTCATCAAACATAGGCAACATATGTATCAAATTTCTCCATTTTCTGAGTACAATCCAAAAATGACAACAAAAACACAATCCAATGCCAGATCAAAAAGTCAACTCAAGCTCAAAACATCCCAAAAATAGCAACTTTTGATTTGGACATTATGGGGTTAAGATATATATACCTTGACAATCCTTGTAACCAGACGAATCCAACAAGCCCGGTTTGAGGTCGAACGGTGGTCGGAATCGTCGTTGGCGGCCAAAAATCCGAAATGGGCACTTCGTCTTCTCCGGCTCCGGTGGTCTTCTCCGATGGCTGCAACAGCTCAGCGTCGACTCAGCGCGGCACAGGGGAGCACAGCCGGTGGGCTGCATAGGCGGACGATGCCCGGGAGCTGAGCTGCAGCAGTGGCCCTCCTTCGGCCGCGGGAGATCCGAGAGAGAGAGAGTGACTGGGAAAAGGAACCTACATGAGTGGGATTATATGTGACTGTGCAATTTTTTGAAAAATTGCACTATAGTCCCCGATTCCTAAATCTCTATCAATTCCGTCCTCCAAAATTTGTAATTTAGTCCTTCTGCACAAAATTTTTGCCAATTAATCCCCCCAATATTATATCCAGAAAATTGGTAAAATGTCCAAAATCTGAGTTTTTACATTCTCCCCTCCTTAAAAGAATTTTGTCCCGAAATTCAAAGTACAAGTCAAGGTTTACATCACAATACAACTTCTGACTGAAAGTTAAACAAATGAGGGTACTTCTCGTACATCTCCGTCTCGAGTTCCCAAGTAGCCTCGTCTTCTTTGTGATGTTCCCAAAGTACTTTGACAAGTGGAATCTCTCTGTTGCGAAGTACCTTCAACTCTCTAGCTAACAAGCGAATAGACTGCTCTTTATAGGACACATCTTCTTGGATCAGTACATGCACGTACTGAACAATATGAGATGGGTCCGGTGTGTATTTCTTCAACATCAACATGTGAAACACATTATGCACATGACCCAACTGTGCTAGTAGATTCAAGCGATATGCCACTGGTCCGATTCTCTCAGTGATCTCAAAGGGACCAATATACCTTGGAGCAAGCTTACCCTTAACTCCAAACCTCGTAATACCTCGCCTTGGAGTCACTTTCAAGAATACAGAATCACTAGTATCGAACTCTACCTCACACTTCTTCGAGTCAGCATAACTCTTCTGGCGACTCTGAATCTCCTTGAGTCTCTCTTGGATATCCTTGATATTTTCAGTAGTCTCTTCAACCAGTTCAGGTCCAAGAGTAATACGCTCTTCAGGCTTTGCCCAACACAAAGGCGATCTACACGGCTTTCTATATAACACTTCATATGGAGCTACACCCACACTGATCTGGTAACTGTTATTATAAGCAAATTCCACCAAAAGAAGACGATCATCCCAGTTCCCACCAAAATCCAGTATGCAACAACGTAGCATGTCCTCAAGAATCTGAATGGTCCTTTTAGACTGACAATCTGACTCAGGATGGTGAGCCATACTGATATCCAACTGCATACCCAACGCTTTCTGTAAGGCTCTCCAAAACTCGAAAGTAAACATTGGATCTCTGTCGGAGACTATGCTTGAAGGCACACCATGCAAGCATATGATGTTCTCCATATACAGTCTACTAAGCTTAGTAAGTAAGTAGTCTATCCGGATCAGTATAAAGTAAGCACTTTTTGTCAGCCGATCGACTACCATCCAAACTACGTCATTCTTCCTCAAGGTCTTTGGCAAACTGGTCAAGAAGTCCATCGTGATCTTATTCCACTTCTATTCCAGAATTGGCAACGGCTGAAGTAATCCAGCTGGCCTCTGGTGTTCAGCCTTGACTTGCTGACAAATTAAACACTTAGTGACAAAAGTAGCTACATCTTTCTTCATACCTTTCCACCAATACTGCTGCTTCAAGTCCCAGTACATCTTGGTACTACTCAGATATACTGCGAACCTTGATTTGTGAGCCTCAGTTAGAATAGTTTTTCGAAGATTAGGGTCATTAGCTACACCCAACTTCCCACTGAAAAGCAAAAACCTTTCTCTGTTAGTGCTCCAACCATCTAACTGCTCACCATTCTGAAACCGGTTCGAGATTTTCCTTAACTCTCTGCCTTGCCATTGACTCTGTTGGACAGTCTAGAGAAGTTATGGTGAAATCACAATGTTACTTATGCTAGCAACACCTTCATTCTCGAAGTACTGCAAGTTGTAGTTACTAATTACAACTGAGTTCCTCTAATCTTCAAGCACTAGTGCAACTAGTGCACCATGAGGCATCCTACTCAGTGCATCAGCTACAACATTAGCTTTACCAGGATGATACTGTAGGTCGAAGTCATAATCCTCCATATACTCAACACATCTTCGCTATCTTAAGTTCAGATCTTTTTGAGTAAAGAGATACTTCAAACTCTTATGATTGGAGAATATGTCGATCTTCACACTATATAAGTAACATCGCCAAATCTTCAAGACAAAGATCACTGCTGCAAGCTCTAGATCATGGGTGGGATAGTTCCTCTCATTTGACTTCAACTGACGAGAAGCATAAGCCACAACTCGACCATTCTGCATCAAGACACATTCCAAACCCGTCTTTGAAGCATCGGTATACACCACATAAGGCTCGTTACTGTCAGGAACAGTAAGATATAGGTGCGGTGGTTAAACTCTACTTCAACCTGACAAAAGCTTCTTCACTTTCGTGATCCCAAACACACTTGACGTCCTTCTTGGTCAACTTCATCAAAGGCAAAGTAATTCTCAAAAAATCTTGCACAAAACGGCGGTAGTAGCCTGCCAAACCGAGGAAACTACATACCTCTGCCATATTTCTCAGCCTTTCCCACTCCAGAATAGCTTCTATCTTAGTGGGATCAATTGAATTACCTTCATGAGAAATCACATGTCCCAAGAACTTCACTTCTGACATCCAAAATTCACACTTCGATTTCTTGGTGGACAAATAATCTCTCAAGGTTTTGAGTACTATCCCCAGATATTCGGCATACTCTTCTCGATTCTTGGAATACACCAAGATGTTGTCGATGAACACAACCATAAAAAGGTCCAAAAATAGCCTGAAAACCCGATTCATGAGATCCATAAATGTTACGAGAGCATTCATCAAACCAAACAGCATCACCAGAAACTCAAAATGACCATATCGAGTTCTGAATGCTGTCTTAGGTATATCATCTTCCCTTATGTTCAACTGCAAAACTATGGTGTTTTTGAAAGTAATTTTATGAAAATATTTTCTGGAAATTTATTCCAATAAACACCAGCAATTGGTATCAGAGCATGGTTTTATTGTTGATCTAGCATATTTTACTCCGGTATATTCTCTTTTTGATTGATGTTTTTGATTTTCAGAAAGTTTTTGTTTATATTTGGTCTTATTCATATTTTGAGTATGCTCTAGTTTGTATGATGGTCAATAGATTTAATGAGTTTGAATGTTTATTTGACTACATATTGCTATAAGGAAATGATCGTGTTTATTTTGATTTTCGTTTTCGGGCATGTTCTTGATTTCTATACGTTTATATTTTATGTTCTTGATAAAACTATGCATGGAAATGTATTGATCTTTAATTGTTTTTGGAGTTTTATGAAAACTGTTTTTTTTCAATTTAAAAAAAAAAATGAATGAAACGACGGAGCAGTGCACGGCTACAAGCCGTGCGCACCGCCTGCGTGAGCCCTGCAAGTATGACCTATGCGGGGGCTGTGCAGGCATGACTCCACGCGGGGGCCACGCGAGTGAGGCGCCGCTGGCTGTTTAGATGGGATCCGCGTATGGCCTACAGGCTGCCTCCCCGTGTAGGCCACGCAGGTGCACCCTGCGCATGCAGCACGGTCCCGCTGGCTGCACGAATGTAATCCGCTCATGGCCTGCGAGCGTCCAGCTCGTGCATGCTGCACGGGATCACACCACGCATGGCGCGTGGGCACGGCGCTACTGGCCGTGCAGATATGATCAGCGCATGGCCAGTGGGCGGCCTCCTGCAAGCCTGCCGCGCTAGTAGCCTCCCGTGTCTTCGCCGCTCGGGGTGCCGCCTTGTACTTTTGATCTGTGAGCATTACGCGAGCCCGTTGTCGCTCTGGATTTGTCTCGACCGAGGCCGCGTAGCGTTATGTGAGCCCGTTGGCACTCTGTAGTTGTCCTAAGCGTGGCCGCATACCGGCTTCCCGTTCTTTCCGTCAGCTTGTCCCGACACGTTTCGTATTTCTGGCCATAATTTTAATTATTTTCATTTTAAAATTAATTTAATTTATCCATAGTTTTATGAAAACTGATAGATTAGATTTTAAATTCAAATTTTTAAACTGATCTTTAGTAACATGTCATATAGAAAATTAGAGCTACTCTCATGCAAATATGAACATGCTTACATAATTGATTTTAGGTTACTAAATTAGTTAGATAATTGGGTAAAATCTATAAATCCCTTATTATAAAATATTGAGTGGGAGAAAGTATGTAATACCTATGGTCTCCATTGTTGGTTCGTTATGTATTAGGATGAGCCTTGCCTCAGAATCTTGCTGAGCTCCCATAAGAGGGTTTTTCGTTCGGGTAATACTCGAAATGAGCTTCTAAGGATAATGTACTAGGTTGACTATATGAGGCTGATCACTCGTAGGAGACGGTCTTATATAGAAAGCTTAGTTACCGAAATAATGGTTAAACACTCAACTCGAAACATTAATATCCTCTCGTAGGAGTTCTTATTAATCGATTAGAGGACCAAAGAAAATGGTAGTTAGAAATATGTGATGAGAGTTATCTGTCTATTTACTAATTGAAATTGTTTCAGTTTGATTTACTGATTGCATGACTTCCCGTAAGAGGTTTGTAATCAGTGGTAGGTTAAATTACCATGAATATAAGTGATAATCTTAAGGATACTTCACTTGCATATTGTATGCTTAAATACTTTTTGTTAATTATTCGAAACATAATAAATGATGTTTGCTTATACGTAGAATATTTATTTATTTTTCAGTAGATATGACACTTAATCCCTTATCCACTTTACTCATACAAAATAAGCTGGACGGTGAAAACTATGTAGACTGGAAACGTAACCTAGACATAGTGCTTACTGCTGATAAACATAAGTGGGTTATCACCACTCCATGTCCTGCTCAGCCAAATGAGGAATTCACTAACGATGAAAGAAACTTATATGATAAGTGAAAGCAATCTAATGAGATGGCTAAGTACTATATACTTGGCTCAATGAGCAATAGATTGCAATAACAACATCGTGGGATGGATACTGCTATTGACATTATATTGAGTGTTGACGAAATGTTCGCCAGTCTCGGTCCTTAAGCTAGAAATGAGGCTACAAGTACATTTATGAATCTTCGTCAAAAGAAGGGTACTCCAGGTTAGGAACATATGATGAAAGTCATCGCATACCTTAATGAACTTGAAATCCTTCGAGCCGAAATTGATTGTGACACCCAAATTGACATGGTTTTGAACACATTGTCAGACACCTTCAATCAATTTAAGATTGATCATGAAAATCGCCGGAAGGATTATTCTCTTATTGGCCTGATGATAAATCTGCAAATAACAGAGAATATTCTTAAGAAAAATAAGTCGAGGTTAGCTGAGGCTAATGTAGCTAAGCTAGTTCATCCAAACCTAAGTCGAAAGGCAAAGGTAAGTAGAAGAAAAAGACTCCTACTTCTCTGGCTCCAAAGAAAAAGAAGACCAAGAAAGATACCAAACCAAAGGGAAAATGTTTCCACTGTGGTGAGGATGGACATTGGAAGAGGAACTGCAAAACTTACCTAGCCCTTAAAAAAGAAAAGGACAACAGCAAGGACAAACAAGGTAATGACAATTTGTTGTTTATTGAGGCTTGTCATGTGGTTGATTCTATCGATTCTTGGATCGTAGATTCGGGAGTCACTGACCATGTTTGTAATACTTTGCAGGGGTTCAAGTAAACTAGGAAGTTCGCTAGTGAAGAGTTCATGCTGCGATTAGGAGATGGCTTAATAGTTGAAGCTCGTGCAATGAGAGATGTTTTTTTTTTTTTTTTAATTTTGATGATTTTAAGTTTTTAGAAATAAAGAATTATTATTACATTCCAGTGTTTAAACGGAATTTGATTTCTGTTTCCTGTTTAATGAGACAAGGTTATTCTGTTAATTTTGACAATAAAGTTTCTATTAGAAAGAATAAAAGTCTTATTTGCACTGGTACTTATAGGAGTAATCTTTTCTTTATTCAACCTAAAAGTNAATTTGTTGTTTATTGAGGCTTGTCATGTGGTTGATTCTATCGATTCTTGGATCGTAGATTCGGGAGTCACTGACCATGTTTGTAATACTTTGCAGGGGTTCAAGTAAACTAGGAAGTTCGCTAGTGAAGAGTTCATGCTGCGATTAGGAGATGGCTTAATAGTTGAAGCTCGTGCAATGAGAGATGTTTTTTTTTTTTTTTAATTTTGATGATTTTAAGTTTTTAGAAATAAAGAATTATTATTACATTCCAGTGTTTAAACGGAATTTGATTTCTGTTTCCTGTTTAATGAGACAAGGTTATTCTGTTAATTTTGACAATAAAGTTTCTATTAGAAAGAATAAAAGTCTTATTTGCACTGGTACTTATAGGAGTAATCTTTTCTTTATTCAACCTAAAAGTATCTCATTGCACAATCTTGAAAATATTTCTGAACATATAGAATCTAAACATAAGAAAGTGAAAGTGAATACTAATGATAAAACTTATCTCTGGCATTTGAGACTCGGTCATATTAACCTAAACAAAATTCAAAAGTTAGTCAATGATGGACCTCTAAGTTCGTTAGAAGTCAAACTATTACCAACTTGTGAATCCTGTCTAGAAGGTAAAATGACTAAAAGACCATTTACTGGAAAATGTCTTAGAGTTCAAGAATCTCTTGAGTTAGTACACACTAATGTCTGTGGGCCCTTGAATATTCAAGCACGAGGAGGATTTGAATACTTCATTATGTTTACGGATGATTATTCTAGATTTGGTTATATTTACCTAATGCACCGCAAATCGAATTCTTTTCAAAAGTTTAGAGAATTCAAAGCGGAAACTAAAAAGTAGTTAGGAAAGAACATAAAAACCCTTCGATCTGATCGAAGTGGTGAATACCTCTTTGGAAAATTCTCTAAATTTCTCACAGACAATGGGATCCTATCCTAACTCACAGCACTTGGTACACCTCAACTAAATGATGTTGTTGAAAGAAGAAATAGGACACTTTTGGATATGGTTATTTCGATACTCAGTTATTCACAATTACCCACATCTTTTTGGGGTTATACCTTAAAAACTGCCATGTACCTACTAAATAGAGTTCCTTCTAAGTCAGTATCTAAGACTTCATTTGAACTATGGAAAAGACATAAACTTAGTTTGCATCATATCAATATTTGGGGTTGTCCAGCATACGTGTTAGAGAAAACGACTAAGTTGGAATCATGATCTGAATTGTGTCTATTTGTAGGTTACCTAAAAGGAATTAGAGGGTATTGTTTCTATAGTACTGAAGAAAAGAAAGTGTTTATGAGTACAAATACTACTTTCTTGGAAGAAAACTATATGAAAGATTTCAACCCCAAAAGTACGTTAGTTCTAGAAGAATTAACTGATGATGTTATCAACCCATCTATAGAAGATAAGATAGAGAAAGCACTTAGAAAAGATAAATCACTTGAAACTCAACAAACATCGAATCCTCATCGTAGTGGGAGATTTGTAAGACAAACTGAAAGATACTTGGCAATAGGAGAGTTTTGTGACAAAGAATCTGATCCTTACACCTACAATGAGGCTATGGAATATGAAATAGAGTCTATATACTCTAATAAAGTCTGGAAACTTGTAAATCTACCTGAATTGATAAAACCCATCGGGCGTAAGTGGATCTATAAGAGAAAGAGAGGAATAGACGGGAAAGTGGAGACTTTCAAGGCAAGATTAGTTGCAAAGAGTTATACACAAAAAGAAGGTATCGACTATGAAGAAACCTTCTCTCTTGTAGCTATGATCAAGTCTATTTGCATTCTCTTATTCATCGCTGCATCTCTTAATTATGAGATATGGCAAATGGACGTTAAGACTGCATTCCTGAATGGCAATCTTGATGAACGTATTAATATGATATAACCAGAGGGATTCGTTGAAAAGTGTCAAGAAAAAAAAGTTTGAGAACTTAAGAGATCTATTTATGGACTCAAGCAAGCATCTAGATCATGGAACATAAGATTTGATGAAGTAATTAAGTCTTATGGTTTTGAACGAAACATAAATGAACCTTATGTCTATAAAAGAATTCAAGATAACAAAGTGATTTTTCTGGTACTGTATGTTGATGATATTCTAATCATTGGGAATGATGTTGGATCATTATCATCAGTAAAAGTCTGGTTAGCACAACAGTTTGATATGAAGGACTTAGGTGAAGCTTGCTATATTCTAGGAATACAGATTCTACCAGATAGAAAGAACAAACGCATAGCTTTATCACAAGCTTCATATGTAGAAAAAATACTGGTAAGGTTTGCAATGCATAATTCTAAGAAAGGTTTAATACCCTTTCGTAAAGGAATTACTCTATCTAATGAGAATTCTCCTAAGACAGAAAAAGAGAAGGAACAGATGAGAAATATTCCTTATGCTTCGGCAGTGGGAAGTCTCATGTATGCCATGCTTTGCACAAGACCAGATATTTGTTATGCTGTTGGGATTGTAAGTCGTTACGAATCCAATCTAGGACCTAAACATTGGGGTGCAGTCAAGCATATTCTAAAATATCTTTGGAGAACTAGAAGTCATATGCTTGTATATTCTGGAGAAGATCAAACACCTATTGGATATACTGATTTGGATTTTTAATCTTATAAAGACTCTAGAAGATCAACCTCTAGTTCAGTCTTTATCCTTGGTGGTGGAGCCATTATATAGAGGAGTATCAAGCAATCTTGTATTGTGCATTCAACCATGGAGGCCGAATATTTGGCAGCTTCTGAAGCAGCTAAAGAGGTGGTCTGGCTTTGTAATTTCCTTTTGGATCTTGAGGTAGTACCTGGAGCACAACAACCTATGACACTTTACTGTGATAACAGTAGAGCAGTTGCTAACTCTAGAGAGCTCAGAAGCCACAAGAGAGAAAAATACATAGAGAGGAAATATCATATACTCAGAGAAATTGTTCAAAGAGGAGACGTGATAGTGAGTAAGATAGCGTCTGCAGAGAATCTTGCTGATTCTTTTACCAAATGTTTGGTTATCAAAGTATTTGAGGAACACCTAGAAGAAATGGGACTACGTGATATGTCATATCTGCTTTAAAGTCCAAGTAGGAGATTGTTAGAATAATGTCCTATAAATTAATTTATTATTTAGACATTATATACAATAATTTATTGGATTATTTAGTATCTATTTGTTATTAATAAATTCCATGTTATGAATTTCTATTTTATTTATGTCCTATTGATAAATGTGATGTGTATATTTATCTTATGCAAACATCTAAAAGATTCCAAGACATGAAATGAGTAATAAAGAATTATTCGTATGATGAGTTCATATATGAGAAACATTATATTCTTTATTTCATTATGTCTAAATTAAATTGTTCGCATTCTGCATATTGAAGATAGAATACTTTACTATGCCATATAATGTAGTGTTGTCTATTTAATTAATGAAATCTCTAATTATCGAAGTGAGTCTTCGGATAGAAATACTAGTGTGTTGTAAGAAAGTTATAACAGCATCGAACAGGACCTAGTGAATTAGAATTTGAGGTTAAGTGCCGTAACTCAAATTTCTAATTTTACTAATCTAGCACTATTATAGAAGACCTTAATCCTAGTGATTAATGAACTTACTTTCATGTGTTTTGTCTTTTTGAGTTACTAAAGGACTAGTTTCGATTTATGGTTCGAACTCTGGTATCTTGGAAGCTAAGGTATATGAAATATGTAGAACGTTTTTCATGATGGACACCATGCATATGATGTCACTTTGAGTTTTTCAAGTACTTAGATAATATAAACTAGGGCCTCAGTATTCACTATGTGAATTTGACTGTGTTGTTAGAAGCAGATACAAACACCATAGTCAACTATTATCCATTAGATAAAAAATGGCAACTCAAAAGTAAATATGTACTAGAGGGGTAATATGGTAATTTCACTCTACTAGTACGGCATTACATTGGGGGTATGTCTACAGGTATAGTATATGCTAAATAGATCAAGTTAATTAATTGTTAATAAGTTTCACAGAAAATAAATGACATTTAGTCCAAGAGTTCAATATTGGGTATATAGTGGTGTGCCCTAATATTAAATATGGTTCATTGGAGCTTGGGCTTTATGGATTCATATGATCCCCTGTCTAGCTTAAATTAAAGCCCAATAGTCATTTGATGATCAGTTGAGCCCAATAAACCCATTAGGGTTTACTAATCTCTCTATATTTAAAAAAAAAGTTCTCTAGCAACGAGATGCAAGTGTTATACGTGGAACACCTCTCTAGAAGAGAGCGTCACATGAAAACAGAGAGAGAGAGAGAGAGAGAGAGAGAGAGAGAACAGAGAAAATCAGCTACCACTAGGGATTCACTGTCCTTGGTGTTTCAGCTATCCCGGAGAAATCGGTTCGAGAAGATTGTCTTCTTGTTTATCTGCGGATCTCTTTATTGGGAATCAAGAAGGTGACCACCCACCGGATCAATCAAACGGCTTTCAAGAATAGATAGGAAGACAAGAAGATTGTGGATCAAGAGTTAATTTATGTTAGATCACGATTCAAAACGTTTTGTAAAAAGAAAAATTTTAAACAACCAATTCCGCTGCGTTTTTTGATTTTACAAAACTATGGTGTTCTTGAAAATAATTTTATGAAAATATTTTCCGAAAATTTATTCTAATAAACACCAGTAGTTTGTGGCCAGTAGGGTCATCGGAAGAAAGAGTATCCCAACCGTCTGTAGAAATCTCCTCTTTCTCAGGGAGGACCGCAGAAGAGACAGTCTGGTTCTGTTTCTTATCAGAACACTCAAGCAAGGCCGCAACATTCATAGAGTGTTTCACAGGATTTTACTTCACCTTAGCCTTATCAGCATCAGTACTGCCCTTAGGGTTTTACTCAGAGTTTTTCGACTCCTCAGGCCTCAGGGAGTCAGGGTGGGCACGAATATGGAGGTAGTGGTCCTAGATCCAGCAGCAGCCATCTGGGCTAGGGAAGAAGCAACAAGGGGAAAGGAAAGGTGATTAGTCAAGCCTATGCTTTTACTGGAGTAGACGATACTCAGGATCACACCGGCTGAGGTGTTGTTGACGGTATGATCCTTCTTTCAAACTCTTAGGCAAATGTTTTGTTTGATACTGGTGTATCCTATTCATTCATATCCTCATTGTTTGCTCAACTATTGGGGTTGAAATTTTCTGATTTGGATTATGTATTGACTTTGGATACACTTTGGGAGGAGTAGTTGATGTGTCTAGTGTGTGCAAGTCTTGTCGGGTTATGGTTGGTGATAGGAAGCTTCTTGCTTATTTGATTGTGTTGCCGATGGGACAGTATAACGTGATACTCGGTATGAATTGGTTGTCAAAGTATCGAGTTGTTGTAGACTATCATAAGAAGCGGGTGACTCTTTTTCCTAGTGATGGGCAACCTATTGTCTATTAAGCTGGGATGAGTCCGTTGAAGCCTAGTCCTGTTCTAAAAGTGTGCATGGGTGGAAGGAAGAAACTCGAGAGTTATAGGAACTTGTTTGCCATGGATGGCGAGGTGAGGACAGACGATCAAGACCTATGGATTCCGATGGTGTGTGAGTATTTGGAGGTGTTTCCTGAAGACTTGCCGGGGTTACCACCTGATAGGGAGATCGAGTTCTATATTGAACTATTTTCTGGAGCTCAGCCAGTTTCTATTCCAGCCTATCGCATGGCTCCTACTAAGATGGAAGAATTAAGAGAACAGTTGGACGATCTACTTTCCCAAGGCTTTATTCGCAGTAGCACTTCTCCTTGGGTGCTCCTATTTTGTTTGCGAAGAAAACCGATGGTTAGTTGAGACTCTGTGTAGACTACAGGAAGTTGAATCAGTTGACAGTGAAGAATAAGTATCCTTTGCCAAGGATAGATGAGTTGTTTGATCAACTCGGTAGTTGTTTCGCATCGTGATCTAACATGAATTAACTCTTGATCTAGACAAGAAAAATACCCGAATTCGCTCTATAACCTTCTCGTCTTTCCGTCTATTCTCGAAAGCCATTTGATTGATCCGGTGGGTAGTCACCTTCTTGATTCCCAACAAAGAGATCCACAGATTAACAAGAAGACAATCTTCTCGAACTGATTTCTCCGGGATGGTCGAAACACCAAGGACAGTGAATCCCTAGTGGTGGCCGATTTTTTCTATTCTCTTTCTCTCTCTGTTTTCGTGTGGCACTCTCTTCTAGCGGGGTATTTCACGTATAACACTTGTATCTTGTTGCTAGGGAACTTTTTTCTTAAAAATAGAGAGATTAGTAAACCCTAATGGGTTTGTTGGGCTCAACTGATCATCAAATGACTATTGGGCTTTAATTTGAGCTAGACAGGGGACTAGATGGATAAAGTCCAAGCTCTAATGAACTATATACCCACTATTATAATTAACTCTTAATTATGATTGGGCCTTGTCCATTAATATTAGAGCACACCACTATAGGCCCAATATTGAACTCTTAGACTAAATGTCATTTATTTTCTGTGAAGCTTATTAACAATTAATTAGCTTGATCCATTTAGCATATACTATACCTGTAGACATACCCCCAATGTAATGCTGTACTAGTAGGGTGAAATTACCGTATTACCCCTCTAGTACATATTTACCTTTGAGTTGCCATTTTTCATCTAATGGATAATAGTTGACTATGGTATTTATATCTGCTTATATCAACACAGTCAAATTCACATAGTAAATACTGAGACTCTGGTTTATATTATTCAAGTGCTTGAAAAAACTCAAAGTGACATCATATGCATGGTGTCCATCATGAAAAACGTTTTACACATTTCATATACCTTATCTTCCAAGATACCGGAGTTCGAACCATAAATCAGAACTAGTCATTTAGTAACTCAAAAAGACAAAACACATGAAAGTAAGTTCGTTAATCACTAGGATTAAGGTCTTCTACAATAGTGCTAGATTAGTAAAATTAGAATTTGAGTTACGGTACTTAACCTCAAATTCTAATTCACTAGATCCTGTTCGATCCTGTTATAACTTTCTTATAACACACTAGTGTTTCTATTCGAAGACTCACTTTGATAATTAGAGACTTCATTAATTAAATAGACAATATTACATTCTATGGTATAGTAAAGTATTCTATCTTCAATACACAGAATGTGAACAATTTAATTTAGACATAATAAAATAAAGAATATAATGTCTCCCACATATGAACTCATCATACAAATAATTCTTTATTACTCATTTCATGTCTTAGAATCTTTTAGATGTTTGCATAAGATAAACATACACATCACATATATATATCAATGGGACATAAATGAAATAGAAATTCATAACATGTAATTTATTAATAACAAATAGATACTAAATAATCTAATAAATTATTGTTTATAATGTCTAAATAATAAACTGCTTCATAGGACAGTATTCCAATACAAACAAAGCATCCTCCATACAGACTACCTCTGCCACCCCCTGAAGAACCACTGCTGTTCGAGCTCCCATTGCTCGGAGTACCCTGGGTTGACCACTGCCCCAGGTTCCTTTTGGTGGCTTTCCTGTTATTACCTCTCCACTAGTTCCTCCTGGAATCCAATTGTTCTTCAATGGCCTCTGCCCGATGGGTAGCCACTGCAATCTCAGGGAGAGTATGGAAAGTCTGAGTACCAATCCTGTTGAAAATGTTCTAATTCAGACGACTTCTAAACTTGACAACTCGGTACTTCTCACTCGTATCTGGTCCAAGAGCAACACTTGCCAACTTAGTGAACTCTATCAGGTACTCATTCACTGTTATGTTACCTTGAAATAACGTCTCAAACCAATTCACAACTTCATCCTGTTGATCCTCATTGGCATAGTGGACCTTGAAAATCCGCTCAAAGTCTTCCCAAGTCAAACCCACTACATCTTGCATCCATTCCACTGTTTCCCACCAAGGAATGGTACTCTCAGTCAAATGGGTAACAACAAATACAACCCAAAACTCAATCGGAGTACTAAGGGTCCGAAAATGCCTCTCCATCTCACGCAACCAAGCAATTACCGTGAGAGATTCTAGTCTACCATCAAATTACCCTAGCTGGAGACGCATGAACCATTGGAGATGATCAACCTGATCCAACTGACGTTCTCTCAGAGCTAGAGGCTGATAGTCTGGATTGCCCATCTGGACGAATGCTTGCTGCATTGCCTTGATTAGATGAGTTAAATCCGGACGAGGACGTTTGGCACCCGGCTGGTGCCTCGGAACTCTTCTAGGAGGCATTCTTACAAGTCTAAAATAATATGCCAAACTGTTAATACGATAATGATGAATGCTTATCATAAAATCAACTTCAATCTAATTTAATGCTGATATGTCCGAGCTATTAAACTCAAAGCTCTGATACAAAAAAGTTCTGTCACGACCTAAAACCTGGGCCAGTGGCAGAAGGGAAATTTCACAAAGATTGGAAATTCATTGATTTAGTTGAAAAATGTCAAAAGTCTTAGTTTTATAATACGGTCCATTTAAATAAAATAATTGGAATTTCATCATGTGAAACACACCCACAGTTCGTATGTACCATTAAACATAGATCGAATAATTATTTAAAAACGCAAAATCAAGTATAAATCCAAGCATCATCATCATCCACAACGAAACTCAGATCCCAGAATGGCATACATAAGTTAGAAAGTAGTAATCTTGGTTCAATGCTAACACAGAACCTAAATAATCCAAACACTATGACAACAAGCTTCTAGTATTACCAAGAAATGAACTACAGTCAAGATGACCTCTTACTTCTCTTGATCACCAAGATTGCAATGGACACCACCTGAGGAAGAAGGTAGGGGAGTGAGCATAAAATGCCAAGTAGGAAAAACAATTACCTGGTACAAAATATTTTAGTGATAGAGAATTCCTGCATGGTTAGTTTAGTCCAAAACATATATATATATATATATATATATATATATATATAATCCAAACCAGAAATCCATATATATATATATATATGTATATATATATATATAAAACAGTATAATCAAAACCATTCAATTCATATCCGCATGACACAAATCAACCTATACCCATGAGCTCTCATCCTCTCAGCTGTGGAAACCCAGGATGATGGCACTAAGTATGCTTAATAGCCTGCCTGATACCTAAGCCTATACCCAGAAGGGACACCTATGTGTCGCCAATCAAACCTGGAGGTGCAACCGAATTGCCTACGCCTGCCAAATGGGGAGGTAATCAGAAGTAACAGAACCCTGCGTGCATTTATAGACTCTACACTGACGGTGGGGCACGCAGTGCCACACTGTAAACTCACGATGCTAATACGGTGCTCATGTATGATCCTATGACACGTGCAATACAGAACTGAAGTGTGAAAATAATCATGCTCATATTTTTCAATAAAATCAACATACTAGGTTTTATAGAAAAATGGGCAGCATAATGACCTTATTTCTAATATACCCAGAATAACCTGCACTCAGAAAATTCTCAGAGCAATATAATATGTATACATCATACAATCAACTTCCATCACAGGTGTTCAAGAAAACCAAAAATCACATTTGTTCTCATATGTTGCAGAAAATAAGTTTTATTCGAAAACGATATAAAATAGGGGTAATTGAGTCCCTACTTTGCTCGAATAGCGATACCACGCTATTGAATCCTCAAGGTGTCATTGACGATCGTCTGGAGGGTCGGGAATCAATTCATGCCCTCAATCATCTTCTTGCCAAAAAACTAACTTCTCAACGGAGCTTCAATTCTACAAACGAACTTATTCACTGAATTCCTAGCACCTAAAATAGTTAGGTTAGACATATAACTTGTCCAATTCAGGTCTGGGCCTACATCGGACCAGTAGCACGTAAAACGAGGCAAATCTCGACAATCTAATCTCGATTTCTGTGCCAGTTACCAAACGTAGGCAATATATATATCAAACTTCCTCATTTTCCGAGTACAATCCAAAAATGACAAGAAAACTACAATCTAACGGCCAGATCAAAAAGTCAACTCAAGCTCAAAATATCCCAATGATGGCAACCTTTGATTCGGGCATTATGGATTTAAGACATATATATCTTGACAATCCTTGCAACGAGACGAATCCAACGAGCTTGGTTTAAGGTCAAACGGAGATCAGAATCATTGCCGGCGACCAAAAATCCGAAATGGGCACTTCGTCTTCTTTGGCTCCGACGGTTGCAGAAGCTCGGCGTTGACTCAGGGTGGCATGGGGGAGCTCCGCCGGTGGGCTGCACGGGCAGATGACACCCGGGAGGCGAGCTGCGGCAGTGGCACTCCTTCGGTCGAGGGAGATCCGAGAGAGCGAGAGAAAGAACGTCGGGGAGAGAAAGAGAAGAGAGAGAGAAAGTGACTAGGAAAAGGAACCCACGTGAGTGGGAATATATGGGATTATGCAATTTTAAAAAAAATTGTATTATAGTCCCCGATTCACAAATCTCTATCAATTTTGTCATCTAAAATTTGCAATTTAGTCCTTCTACACAAACTTTTGCAAATTAATCCTTTCAATATTATATCTGGAAAATTGGTAAAATATCCAAATTACTCTCCCAAAATCCGAGTTTTTACACACTCTCTTTCATTGGGTTATATGCTCATTCCATATTCGTTATGCAGACATGTTTCCCTTCCATTCCAACATAATTGAAATCCATTAAATGCAAATTAACTGCTCATATATATCTAATCGACCATAGTATATCACTGGGATTTTATTTAATCCCTCTCAAATGCTATCATGACTTTCTTTTTTCTTTTTTTCCACACAAAACTACAATCTCTTATATATATATATATATATATATATATATATATATATATATATATATAGGTTGCTAATCCAATAGGTATTTTTTTTCTTTACTTATAGGTAGGTATTTTTTTTTTAGCCGTTGGATCACTATCTAATAGTAATCCAATGGCTATAATGAAATGCATAAAAAGACGTGCATCATTAATGTTCTTTCTCTCTCTTACTTTTTACAATAAAAAATGTGCATGCTAAATTTTCATTGGCCAAATTAATACCTATGTATAGGTAAAAAAAAAAATACCTACTGGATTGGTGCCCATATATATATATATGGTTGCCAATCCAATAGGTATTTTTTTTCTTTTTCTATGGGTAGGTATTTTTTTTTAGCCGTTGGATCACCATCTAATAGTGATCCAATGACTATAATGAAGTGTATGAAAAGACGTGCATCATTAATGCTCTTTCTCTCTCATACATTTTACAATAAAAAAATGTGCATGCTCAATTTTCATTGGCCAAATTGATACCTATGCATAAGTAAAAAAAAAAATACCTACTAGATTGGTGCCCTATATATCTATATATATATACATCTTATTTCAGGTAATAGGAAATATTTATGGATCTGTAATAAAAAAGTGTTCGAGATCAATTAGAGTGATTAAAAACTCAGGGAACCCTTTTAGTTTCACTATCAATGTGTATGTTTTAACAAATTATGTATCCTCAGTGTGTAACCAAACACATAAATTTATCAATAGATGAGAACAGAACACTTTCCAAAATTTCATTATCATTACGACCCACAACGGAATACTAAACATGGCCCTGAAAACATATCTGTTCTCCCACCATATTGACATCCATTTGTATGTTAATTGTGATCGGAGTTGCTTTAACTTGTCTTCATCATTTTTATTGTAATTGATAGATGAACAAGCCGCATATTTAATCAGTGATGCAGTTGAACGAGAAAAATTCATGGAAGAATTTTCTTGCAAAAAGCAAAGAGCAATCAATGAGGTTTCTTGGACAATCTGCTGAGACCCAAAACCATCTTTAATTAAGCTTCATGAATGTGAAGTTACAACAACTCTTAACTTAAAATGACCTAATTATATTAATAACTAACAGGCTTTAACTTGATCAATTCCTAGACGCTAAAACCAGTCTGAACTTAAGTATAATAATCCGAAGCTGTACCTTAGTTAATAGTTACCGGGGATATTTTATCAAGCTTTTCATTTGATGAGTATCTTGAATCCTTTGTCAGACTGGGCCTGAAATCCTTTATCGGCCCAATTTTCATTTGGGCCTGAGGTTGAAATTCAGTGGAGTTAATTGCCTAATTCCCCCCCCCCCCAAAAAAAAAAAACTCTCTCTTTTTTTTTTCTATTTTTTTTTTTTTTTAAAACCAAGTATCTCTCTATGTGAAGTAAAAAGCCAGTCAATACCATTCGAACTCCAGCTAAAGAAATATTTTGACCTCACTTTTATGATAAAAAGCTTTAAACCTATAACACTAGCCATCCATATCCACTTCATGTTGGCAATAAATAGCCATCAGACTAGGACTCTTATTACCCCTATCTGATATTTTTGATACCCCCACCAAAAAAAAAAAAAAAAACACTTTTGGATAGAGCTGGTAACCCATGAATACCAAAGTCCCACCACCTACTTAAGGATTTGACACTCAATATAGTACCATCCCACCTGTAAAGCCCGTAAAAATTGTTCCCCTAAAACGACAAAAGTTTATCAAGATTGAAGGCTGTGACGGCGTTTCAATCCCTTTAATTGAGGATTCATCATGATCCATGCTGGAAGCTAATGTGGCTAAACGTGTATGCTTCCTCAAGAGATTCACCTTCCTTGAGAGAGTAAATATTTATAAGCACCCTAATGTTAATCCTCTAATTTGCCACTCTAAAGATATTGATTGTTACATTGTCCTAAACTAACTTACCCCGGACGAAACGAACGCTAATCACACTAATCATAAACCCGCCTAATACAGATAAAATCAATGTCGTTTTCTTCTACTGTCTTAATCTCACTTACTATCTCCTTTTCCTTTTTTTCTTTTTTTTTTTCTTTTGTGTTTTTAGGGTGAGAACGAAAATGGAGAAGAAAGAAAAAAATTTGAGGAAAAGTAAAAGGGAAAGGGGCAGGGAAAAGAAAATGTGAGGATAAATTAGTGGGCCTATACAATTGTTTTCCTACAAAAATATATAGAAAAGAGAAAGAAAATGTTATTTATTAATGTATAATGTATGAAAGTAAATTTATTAAAACAACGTATAGTAATTTTAAAATTTTAATGAAGGGAGTAAATTATTATTTTAAAATAAAAATTGTTTTTTTTCCCTTTATGCACTAAGTAATTATAAAAAAAAATATTTCGCTTTTTATCTTATATATTTTTTACTCTCCAATTTTTTTTTTCCTTTTATCTTTCTTTCTTCTTTATCAAACATAATATAATATTGTATATAAAAGGGCAAGAAAAAATGTTTTATCTTAGTCTTCGTGGTGAATTAGTGATAAATATTTAGTCTTCCACGTGAATTCAAATTGCAAATCTAATTTTGATCTATCAATTTCAATTTAAATAATAAATATGCATCAATTAAAATTTTGAAACTTCCTAGTCAAATTTTGTAACCTTACAATTTATATCTTAGATTTTTAATAATAAGAAATTTTTTTGGCATATTAATTAGACATGAATTAACAGAATAAGAAATTTTTTTAAAAAAAAAGAAGAATTCATTGAATGTTACTTAAAGGTATCGTACTTTTCTAGTTTTCTTATGATGAGCAAAGATACAAAGACTAATGTAAAAGAAAGAACTCTCTTTACGTAAAAAATTATTAAACTAACGGAAAAATTAAAGGTGTCACATCTAGCCATATCCACCATCCAATTGTTGTCAACACATTGGAGTAAGGAGGAGAGAGAATGAACTGTAAAACATTCATTCTTAAAGGAAGAAAAAAAAAAAAAAAGAAAGAAAGGTAAGAGAGAGAGAGTGAGAAATTATTAGAAATAGCAAAGAATCTCCTAAAAAATAAATGAATAAAAAAAAATAGAAAACCAGAAAGACATTCCATTATTCTCATTAATTTTTCTTGGGTGGTTTAAATGTCTCCTCATTATTGGATTTGGCTCTCCATTTCCTTTTTCTATTGCAGGAAAATATTAAATAAACTAATGTATATAAGTACAGTGAATTCCACCCAAATCTTCCTGTGAACCCATAACATTTTGTTTTTTCTCACAAAATATTTTAAAAAATATGTATACAAAAGAAACATGAGAAGAGCCCACCACCACGTGGCAAGAGAAGAGAGATTATTTAAAGCTCAACGCGACAGAGAACTGTGACTTGTCTGCACACGACACGACTCCGAATGAGCTACGACAGTAACAAAACTCACGGCACGTGTCCTCTATACTCAAGCCTCTTTATATCTGCCACGTCATCTACTAGCACACAAAAAAAACGACGTAATGGGTTACCCAGTTTTGACCCAAGACAGGTGTCAGACACTCATTAGCTGACGTGTGACAGGTGACAGTCCTTGTCCTTAGCCAAATAATTGTATTGGTTGAAAAATACTATCTTATTCAATTTTTTCTTATCTCTTTTAAGAATTTTGTTTTTTAAAAAATGATACTTCTTTTTCATATTTGTTTATGTTGAATGAGAATCAAAGGTGGACACGTATGTAGTACAGGCTCAACTCAAAACCATTCTCATGGCTGGAGCCTGAAGTCTATACTCGATCGATACATCACTTGGCTGCTTAAGCCATAGACTTGACTATATAGAAAGAAAGAAAGAAAGAAAAAAAATCTGTGCATATTGTCGCACATTAAAGGGTTGTTCATTAAATTGATTTGTACCCTAATACATGATTCTTTATGTAGCATAAACCATATAATAATACTTCTTCAATTAATATGGTTGAGATCATATTCCCAAATAATATCTACATTTTGTAGATGAGTATCAATCCCTCAAAAATTTTCAATTATCAAATAAGTTTTGGTGCTAAAACCAAATAAAATCCGATTAATTAGTTTGGGAAATGTTTGCAAATTGACCAAATTTACTGATTAATATCCCTAATCCAATTACTATCATAGCTAATATGTCAGTGTTTAATTGGTTAAAAACCAGTATGAGTTTTTACCAATTTTTCTTTTCTAATAAACTCGACTTGAACTTGAACCGTGCCAATTTTTCTCTTGGAGGATTACTGAGTAGAAACAGGGGGGAAAAAATTGTTGTTAATGGTAAGATGGAGGAGGTTGGTTATATATTTAGTAAAGTATGTTCTACCATTTTATTATATTTCATCTCTACGAAAAAAAGACGATTTTTTTTTCCAGTGTCATTGTCATATGGAAAATAATGAGCCCCAGAATAATGCCATTGGGTTTTCTAATTAATAAATAAAAATAAAATTAGGAAGGACAACGGTTTCTCCAACAAACTAGGAAACAAAAAACTCAAAAAAACTATTAAAACCGGCCAGGAAATTCAAATTTATATAAAAGAAAAATAAAGAAATATACATAGATAGATTTAGTTGTAACGTGATTCACGTCGCCGACACTAGATTGTTGTGGACAATTACTAAAAACATTTATTTAAGATGATGACGACCTCTATAATGACCAAAAAAGTAATTAACAAACTTATCACAATAGAATATATAGAGCTAAAATATTATTTACTCTCTTTAAAGAAATCAAGAAAAAGAAAAATGTGCTCCCTATTCACACGCCGAGTTTTTTCTTGCCAGCTTGAGCCTCATTCTCAAACCTTATTGTCCAAAATAAATAAAATATTACCAGCAATTATTAGTTGAAACAAACGAAGAAGCTATATTTAGCTCGGTAGTACTCAAGTAGAGGACGATTATAATCAATAGGCTGAAATGCTAAAACAGTATTCAGAAATTAGGGTGTTCCGTAATTTAATTTTTGGAGTTTGAAATTCATAAAATAATATTTTGAGATTATAATTTTTTAAAAATTAATGTTTTTAACTAATTTTAATAACAAAATAATAATAATTTTTATTAAAATTATATTATATCTTATTATTTTACTTAATTTTAAAAATATTATTATCTTTTACAAATTAAATTTATTCGAAAAATCAACTTAATATATTAATTTTTAAAAATATATTCTAAATTTCATGATTTAAATCGCATAAAACCTAAATTCTATTTAATCTAACCAATAAATTAGATTCAATACTCATTTTATCTAACCTGATTATAATAACATAAATTCAATATGAATATCGAGTAATATACAAGTGACAATTTTTTATATCTTCAATATGATTATAATTAATAGTTGAATCTACCTAGGATATTATATCATAAGGTAAAAAATTGAGACCTCATGTGAGAGAGGCACCTCGAGGTACCTGTAGTATTATTCTATGATGCCCCGTATGATTACTCTTGACATCACACAATGAAAAGAAAAAACGTGCCATGGATTTGGGATATAAAGTCCCCGAAAAAAGCCCAATATATAAACAAAACGAACACATGCATTTCAGAAGAGCTCAAACCCCATTGAGATGATTCACCATCTTAATCCCACCTCCACCACCACTATAACCACAGCCACCAACCCCAGTTCGTGCGATTGAGCTGTTTCAACACTTAAAGACCGACCATGTTCGAAGACCAAACAATTATTCATGGGGAATATTCGTACTGTCCCACATCGGAGGCCTTTGATAGTAACAGCCACCATGAGGCCACCTTTTCTTCCTCCAACAACTCTTCTTCTTCTTCCGGAGTAGTACTCGGCACCACCCGGAAGAAGAAGAGCAAGAACAACAAGAGGAGGTTCAGCGACGGCCAAATCAAGTCCCTCGAGTCAATGTTCGCGTCCGAGACGAGGCTGGAGCCAAGGAAGAAGCTCCAGCTGGCCACCGAGTTGGGTTTGCAGCCTCGCCAAGTCGCCATATGGTTTCAGAACAAGAGAGCTCGATGGAAGTCGAAGCAGCTCGAGAGGGACTGCTCCATATTACTCGCTAATTACAACACCTTAGCCTCTCGTTTCGAAGCCCTCAAGAAAGAGAAACAGGGTCTCGTTCTTCAGGTATATATTCACTATATATGTTTGTATGTGTATATATATATATAAGCCATTGGTTTTAAGAACTCTGTTTTTGAGTTTGAAACAGAGTCGACTGAATTTTGGCTTTTCTAAACGCAGTTGCAGAAGCTGAACGCTGATCTGGTGCAGAGTTCAAAAGGTACTGATAACGATAAGGACTCAGGTAGTGGGAAGCCAACCGAGTCGATATCGGAAGCGAATAAGCCGAGTTTGTCTTCGTTGGAGAAATCGGAACGCGTACTGGGGGTTCTCTCAGACGACGATATTAGCATGAAAGCAGAATACGACTTCGGAGGAGGAGTACTAGAACCCGCCGAGGAGGCCGAGCTTCTGAGCATGAACATGGCGGAACCAGCCGCGGATAGCTCCCTGACTTCGCCGGAGGACTGGGGGAGTTTGAACTCAGAGACCCTTTTTGACGAGTCCACCGGTGGCTACCAGTGGTGGGACTTCTGGTCTTAGAACGAAGAATTAGGAAGTGGGTCTATGGAGTTTTCTGCAGAATTTGTATCTTCCTTCTGGGACTATGAAAATCGTTGATGAAAATATTAGCTTCTGGGAGTAAAAAGGAGGGAATGCTATTAGCTTCTTCTGCGGATTGTAAAAAACCAGAGCCTTAGGGTGGGAAACTACGTGAAAACAGGGTTGTGAAGATCACTCATTGCCCACCAAATTAGGAAAAAAAAAAGAGAAAAAAAAGAAGCGCTACTTCGTGGGAATTTATATAATAAGGCAGCCATTAGAGTAGCAATGTTGAAATGGTTTTGATAATTAGAAATAGAGAGAGAGAGAGAGAGAGAGAGAGAGAGAGAGAGAGAGATTAGGAGTTGCTAATTAATTTTTGTGTGATTATTTTATTTTTAATTCGCTTTATGCTATTATCAGAAGCTTGTTATAGGTGTTTGAATTTTGATTCAAAAACAAGCTAATTAAGCCAAGAAGTTAACCAATATAAAAGCCAGTTAATTCCAGAACTGTAAACTAATTTTGAATATTCAAACTGGATATACTTATAAATTCCATGCCTAATAAAGAATTCAAAAGGAGATCTTTCTTCAGGTCTCTGAAATCTGAATCAAAGTAGAGACAGAAACTAAACCAGTCAATATCAAATGTTGTAGGCAGTCATTAAATTTCGGAGGAGATTAGTCTGGCTTTACCTTGAGCAACTGACACGTTCTACCTTAAATAAGGCGACAATGCATCAGATGGTAGTCATACACAAGTTGAAAGCTACCAGTTGTATGTATACATCGTGTAACAAAATCCAAAGCTCCAAAAATTGTAGTTCGGTATTTTGTCTTCAATACGACACGCATTGATGTGATCTTATTATGTCAATTTGCGTGAATTAACTTAGATGAATATCTCTATCTTTATTCACTATCGTCATTAAATACAAACTTATAAAAAAATAAATAAATGAATTAGAAAAAAATAAATAAGCAAGTGGGAGTGAAGGTTGATTATCAGCATTTTCAGCCACTAGATAGATTTTCGCCATTGTCAATGTTTATGTGCTGTTATGTGGAGTCATTAAGAATCGACAGGACCAAACCAAACCACCTCTCCTTGTCACAATTTGGTTTTCAGATGGCCAGGCAAGCTCTATCTATGATTCAAATATGTCTTTTTTTGATTACCCTTTTGTTCATTATATCATAATGTGAAACTAATAATGACATAAAAAGGGTTAGCCTAATGAGTTTTGAAAATAACAATAACGAAGAAACATAAAAAACTAGAATGAGAAAAGGTAGAGCAATATTGGCTCTGTTCACTTTGAGGTCATTCTTTAGCCCAAAAAAAAAAAAAAAAAAGAAATGCGAAAACTTTTGGCTGTTTTTGGTCATCCTAAGCCAAAACGACGTCGTCGCTAATAAAGCGAATTACTGTCAGTTTGTCTCGCTTGTTCATTGACGAGGAAAACGACAGCGTTTGGTCTTGAGCTTTCACACAGACACACTGACACTCTCTCTCTTGCTGCTACTGGTTCAGTGAAGATTGGGGCTTTACAGAGAGAGAGGAGAGAGAGAGAGGGGAAGGAAGGCAGAGAGGGACTGATGAACGACCTTTCCAATGGGGCTCTGCTAGAGAAACACTGTTGCAGCTGCAAGCCGATTCCAGTTCTGGGACTCTATATTCTCGTAACCCTATTCTTGATCGGCCTTTCGGTCTCCATTTTCACACTCATTGCGGTTCGAAACGCCGTCCTCCTAGTCTCGTTCCTCATTCTCTGCTCTCTGGTCCTTGCCTTCATATTCTGGAACAGGCGTAACTGGAGAACCAAAGGCGCTATACTTTTCTTCCTCCGCTCTCTTCCTGAGGCTGACCTTCGCCAGGCTCAAGAGGGTCAGCTCGTTAAGATTACTGGGGTAACCTTTCTCTCTCGTTTTTTTATCCTTTTAGCTCATTTTATTATATGGGTTTTTCTCGTAATGTATTTTGGGGTCCAACTTAATCATGCAAATTTGTGTTTACGACTTCAAGTTTGTCTTTTTGTGATTATTTTGGAATGCAATGCATTTGGGCCTATTATGCGTAGCTGAGAAAATTTGAGAAAAAAGAATTGGGAATGGGTAGTTATATATATTATTTATTTATTTTGAGGCCTATGTTTTCTCAAAAACAATTCATGACAATCATTTAGGATATCATGGAAAAATTGATTTGCACTTTGGTAGTTTCTCCTTCTGTCTCTGAGTGATTCCGTTTAGTTTTATATCGATTCATATATTTATATATGTGGACATGTAATTGTGTAAATTGGTGTTATAGTATGATTTTTCAGCTATGTAAAATTGTTAGTTAGGTTTCGTTCTGTTAAGCAGACTTCGGTTTTAGGCCTAAAAGGTCCATTGTGTGTTGACTTTCGTGTTTCTTGATGCTAGAACGAATAGTTTGTCAGAAAGTATATAAAGAGAGATTTTAGAATCAGAGAGGTTAAGAGAGCTTATAAGGCAGTTAAATCTTTTTTCGCTTGTTCTGAGGACAAAGTACGGCCATATTTTACTAATTTGTGATGCATTGTAATAAGAATGAAAATAAGGGTAGTGTTTTCTTTCCTATATATTTATATGTTTAATTACACGTTTGGGTCACAAGTTTTGGGAAACATCACATAATTAGTGAAATTTGGAAGGGATTACTCAATTTTCTGCACCTTCTCGTTTCTCTCTTAACCATTTCCTCTTTCAATTCTTTTATGGATTAGTAAACATGCCCCGGATGTGTTTTCCATGTTGCACGGGAAGTGCCCTGTCATTGATTGTAGTTCAAGGTCTGGCCTTTGATGACAGTTTTGCAACTCAAAGACTATTTAAACAAGACTTGTTTGGACTTCAATAAACTGCAATTTTGGTGAAATACATTGCTTTGGATTCAGTATGTAGCAGACACTTCCTGGAAATTTGGTTGTGCTATTCATTTTCAGTCCTTTACTTGTACATGCATATAATTTAGTTTAATGTTTACGTGTATATTCTTGATCTCTTTTTATGGATGCCCTTCTTTCATTGGTATTTGATTTATCCTATCAGATCAGTAGATCATGTAGCTATCTCTAACTTGTTGGAGAGCTAACCAAGTTTTCTTCTTTTTCCCATGATTTCAGTTTGCATCATGTGGGAGTGTCTCCCTGGAGTCTTCATATGAAAGGGCTCGCAGTTGTATCTATGCGTCAACACTTTTATATGAGTATGGAGGATTGGATTTAAAGCCAATGACGGTCAACAGATCATGCTTTCAATGGAGTCTAGCATATTGTGAGGTATGGAGATCGTCCAGCTCTTGCTTTTTTGATGCCATTGGACTTTTTCTTGTCGTTCAGATCACATTAACTTTGTTTTTTATTTTATGCACTGATGTTTGTTCAATGTTGTGTAACTTGAACCACATTACTCTCAAACTGGTCATTTGCCACCTCCAATTGCAAATAGCATAGGCTCTAGTCGCTCAAACCGTGGCTCGTCTTTCCATTTAGTGCACCCTGAATATCTGCATCCTATGGGTTCAAATACTGACATTTCTCCAGCTATCTGAATCTTTAAATTCGCTTTTTCCTATTGCTGTATTTTCTTAGTTATATTTTTTTCTTGGCTGAGTAGCATTGTGTTTTACAACACCATTTAAGGCTTGAAGGGTGTCTGCAAAATACCTTAAAATGTTTCTTTTCTTTTTGCATCAACTAGCTACATGGCTCAAGTAGCCACATGTTGAATCCCTAAAAGCATCTCCAATGTACATATTGAATTCTATGTCAATGCTAAATTTTAGCATTTTGCCAAGAAATAACTCTCCAATGGTTATGCTTATTTGGCATAATTTTTAGCATATGCCAAATATAGTACAAAGAATAGTACATGTTAAATTTTAGCATATGATGTTATTTATAGTATTGCCATTATTTTAAATGTGAAATATTCATATGTTTCACAATATTATCAAAATTCATTATATGTGTATATATATATAGATATATATATATATATTTTTCTATTAAATTTTATTTACTAGTTTATCTTTACTAAATTACAACTAATTGGAATTAATAGGACAATAAAATTTTATTTATAAATTTTTTGCATTGACCAATTTGTTCCTTTACGCAGAATAAGAGAAATTGTAAATAGATAAATGATCATATTGATCTTTAAACTGTGAGAAAAGTTTTACTTTGCTCCTTAAAGTTTAAATTGCACCTTTTTTTTTATCCTTAAACTATGATAAAAGGTTTTATTTTAGTTTTTTTTGTTCAATATTTCATTTTATTCTCAACAGAATGAGCATATAAGACACCTTTCTGTTGTACTTATTTTATTTCCAAAAACATAGTTTAACTTTGTAAAGAGAGAACATGAATTGAAGCAGTTTAAAAATGATTAGTTGAATAAAAATTAGTTACACATTGAATAATAATGCAATGTAGAGCTATCAAAAATGCAATATTTTATTGAAATTACTAGTATAGAATGAGAAATACAACTCATATGCTCATTCTTGAAAAGAATCAAACAAAATGTATAGCAAAAAGGACTAAAATGAAATATTTTTAATAGTTTAAGGATTAATATGTTGCAATTTAAAGTTTAAAGATCAGAGTTTGATTTTCTCTTTAGTTCAGGAACTAATAGAGTCATTTATTCATTGTACATTAGTTGGTGAAATTAGTTTTTATGATGAGTAATAAGATGATAAAATAATGAGAGTTAATTGTAGAAGAAAGATATTTTGTACATGAAATTATTGTTTAAAATATAAAAACCATTTTTTTAAGCATGTATATATTGGAGAAAAACTCAAAAAGGGCATGCTAAATTTAACATTAGCACATTTTTTCAGTGTTATGCGTTGGAGATGTCTAATTTATGATTTGGGAATCATCCAATGAAGTTCGAACTTCAAACAGCGTAATAAAACCAAAATTCTACACCTTACCTCTTTCTATTTGAACAAATATAATATGGCTGTGACACTGTTTTTCGGAGTTTTAAATCTTATACATGGGATTTGCACCTGACAGAGGTTCTCCACAGACTTCTACATAACTGATAAGAAGTCTGGTCTTAGAGCCCTTGTCAAAGCCGGTGCTGGTTGTAGAGTCATTCCCTTGATTGTAGAGAGCAATCTTGTCAATACCACGAGTCATTGTAGGGTTTTCTCTCCTCCCCTCAGGAAATGGTTAAGCGAGAGAAACATCTCAGATGAAGCTCGTCTCCTGCGTTTAGAAGAAGGGTAACCCAAAACCAGTATACCAGAATGCTTGTTGTCTTTTCATTTTGTTTTGACCCTTTTGCTTCATATAAGAAGTTAATTTCATATATGCATTTGGGTTTTGGCAGATATGTACAGGATGGCAGCACTGTGACTGTAGTTGGAATAGTTCATAGAAATAATGATGTGACTATGATTGTTCAACCCCCAGAAGTTGTCTCCACTGGATGTTTATGGCGAAAGCTGCTTCTCCCAGTTGACATTGATGGAGTTATACTCAGTGTTTCACCAATGGCTGACCTTTCAATCAACCGTGATTCCGGCCAAAACATGGGCTGGTAGTGTTCTGACATATGATATGAGTGATAGCTAGGAGCCTAGGACTTTTCAGAAGATGATGAGATTACTATTTGAAGCTTTCACAGGCCATTCTTTTTTTCTCGTTTTTTTAAACTTTGTAATTGTTCTTTTTTCTTTTGAATTTTCTGCCTCACTGAGTACTTGCAACTGCAACAATTTGACTCTGACAAAACTTATATTTGACTAATTCAGTAGGAAATTTAAGGCTTTAACCTGATTCTAATATGTTACATCAGTTGCGTCAAAGTTTCCTATGTTGTGACTATTCTTTTCTTTTTTCCCTTCCATAGTAGAAGATTGTATTAAAAATGTGCCTATGACTATGAGTGAGAGTGAAGATGCTCAAGTTAGCAAATTGCAATAGAACAGTAACTCAGCAAGAGGGTAGCCGATGGAGAAGGATGCTTGTTTTCAATGTTTTGTTGGTGCAACATAAAGAATAGTCCCTTCTCCTCGACTTTTTCTTCTTTCTTCTTTATCTAGGCCTTTTAGTCCATTCTTAGAAAATGGGCCAAGCCCATTTTCGATCTAAAGTTGGATTTTAAGCAGTTTTGGGCCCTATTCCTTTTTTCCAATTTTCCGAGAAAATTAGGTTAGGACTTGGGAGTTGGGACTTGGGAGTCGATTTTGATGGAAAGGATGTTATTTTAGCAGTTAGTTTTTAGTTATAAGTCTGTAGGCAGTTTTATTTAGAAAAATTGAAGTTCACTTTTAGCACTTTTGTTACCCTCATTTTCAGAGTAGTTGAGTTTTCGTCATGGTTTTATTGAAGTAAAAATTTGCCTTTAAAAAAAGAAGAAAATTAAATACTACTCAAATCACAATTATATTTCAGATTGAAACAAATCCAAGTTTCAATAATAAGAAGAGAATTGAGTGAGCTCATAAGTCATAGCTTCAAGTTATTTTTATTGCTGCTACAACTTACAAGTCCAATCCAGCGAAATAATAACAATAATAGTTAAAAAAATAAAAGGAAAAAAGGAAAAAAGTCCATTAAGTTGAATATAATGTATAATTAATTGTATGAACTGACCTTTTTCTTTGAAAAAAAAAAAAGTGAAAAATGAGAAATGAAGCGCCGTTTAAGTATTGGGGCATTTAGTAGGTTCTTGAAATAATGGTATTTTTAGAAGTCAAAACCGAAAAGTGCCTCTTCGATCTCGAGGACTCCAGAAAAGTAAAACTTGTGGCTTTTTGGCCACCAAGTGGATGCTGGTTAATAGGTCAAACATGTTACATGGTTGAAGATGGTTAATTTGTGCTGTGTGTGTACCTATTTGACCCTCTCTTTTATTATTGTTTTATATATGTAATTTATCTTATATGATTTGACCCAACATTAATTTGTGAATCGTACGCGTTTCAAACTGAGAGATTGTTAGTTGCAGCCAAATTGATATTATACAAAGTGGATATATATAAATATACATGTACATATATGCTTATGAATCACACTTAATTCCTAGTCAATTTTAGTTAGGTCTGCCTTTCTGCATAGTTGAGGGCTGCGGCAACGTTAAAACAAGGTTCCATCTTTAAATCAACTTGTGTATTTTGCTTGATTTTCCTCGGATAAAATAATCATTTCTTAATTCTCTTTCTCAACCCAAAAGCATCGTGCTATATTCCAAATTAGTCTCACCCATTAAAAATTTTTAAGAAAACTTCGATAATCCAAATTTTTATTCTGGTTTACAACTAAGAAATGTTTTGTTGGATTGTAGACACAACTAAAAATTCGAAAATCTTTTGATTAAGAGGGTTGACAAGTTGGAAATAGTAATATGCTTATTCTGATTTGTTTGAACCTGTAGATGATTTAATTTAGTGATTAAATTAAATACCACAGACCACTTGCCTAATTTCACATTATTGATAAGGGCCGGCATTAAGAGATTTCACTTTCACATTTCTATTTGATATTAGGAAAGAAAAATTCGAAGGAAGCTAGCCTACCTATGACTTGAATCTGCTAACTAACTTTCACGGAAATTAAACCAAAATTATAATCCATGTTGACCTATTGTTTTTCAAAGTGGACTATGTCTCAGTCAACTTATAATTAGTTCAGTACATACATATGGCTAGCTAATTACTTTCCAGCTAATAACAAGCGAGTTTAATAATTTTTTATTTTTTCAACAAAGAATTCCAAGGTATGTGTTCAATGGAAAGAGACCACCGCATTATCCATAGTGACTACACATATTTAATTTGCCATTATTTATACTAAAACCATGTCTAAAGCAAGCCGAGCAAGTACTGTTAAAATATTCAATCTCTATTCGGACACTACTTTCCTTCCCACGAAACCCCTAGTAAGTTTTTGTTTTGAATATTACATTGACGGGTTAATTTAAATTGTTAATTGGTAAAGAAAATACAAAGAACATCATAGCAGAGATTCTATTAAATATGCTTAATAAGATGCTTCGGTCTAGTACAGAAAAAGACCAAAATACCCCAATGATTTCTATGATTTTTTTTTTTAACAAGTGAGGGGTATTTTGGTTCAAGAGGCATATTTATGAAAAAAAAAGGTTTGAAATAAATATATTAACAAAAAAAAACATTGAAAGAGGTATATTTTTCAAAATTAGATTATTACGAGGGATATTTAATGGAGTTTCTAAATCATATTTAAAATAAGGATAATGCTTAAGATACCAATTTTTATACTAAATTTTTAATACCAACACATATGCTATGTGATTTGTTATTATCCAATTAGTGATAATATTTAATCTATTTGTGAAAAGTTTTAACATACTAATTAGATAGTGATAACTTATATGCCACATATGTTAGTATAAAAAATTTAATACAGAAGCCGAGATATGTAGTGTTATCCTTAAAATAAGTTCTTAGTTAACTTTGTTAGACAAAATAGGATTGAATAAAATATAACACAATCCTAAAAATAATTTATGTCAAATAGTTAGGTAAAGGATTGTTGAGAAACTATGACTAACCTTTGTTCATAGCCAAAGATGTTGAACATTGTAGCAGAAGTAATAAATGACTGAGAGCACGAGGGTTAGAGGTCTTCGAAAATCAAAATACTTTATGTCTGTGCAATAGATTCTTCTCTTGGTGATGGTAGCTAAGAGAAAAAAGCATACACTCTATTTGATTTTAGGGCCAAAATCCTAAAAGTTAACTTTATATAGTCAACTCAGTGAGAGTATCCATCAACCTGAATAGGGTGACTAATTTAGTATCCACATTATAACTCATACACATTAGATATTCTGATCCATATAGTAAATAAAAATTAGGGTTCACTTAGAAATAGTATGACCCAATATAATTATTAAATATGTGACTCATAAATTAATAAGATGTATAATTTCTTAACAATCACCTACTTGGGTCACATATGCACCAAATATAATTATATTATTAAATTGAAAGCTAGCAATGAAATGCCAAATATGTAATAACCCAGTTTTTAGAGGGGAAAAATGGTCATTTGACCATATTTTAAAGAAAATAAGACATAGATTATATATATATATATATATGTGTATGTTACCCTCTCTCTCATCTCCCTAATCTCTCTCTTCCTCCGCTTGATGAAACCCAGCCACTGAAGTAGCTGAGTTTGACATGTCGCTCCTCCGGCCACCGTGATGCCTGCTATCGAGCGCAGGCAATGCGTGCTGCCCAACTGAGCTCACTCCCGAAGCTCCAAGGCTACCGGACCGCCGCATTGTTGGTGAAGAGCAAAAAATGAGTCACGGCTTCCGTCGCTCATCGGCGACAATTCTGACAATGAGAGGTCGCAAAACTGGTGGTATTCAAGCCTACTCGTCACGGGCTCTCTCCTGGTGTATATTTTACGATCCCATTTTACCCGGTTTGAAAGTTGTCATTTTTGTATATTCTTTAGCTCGGATTTTGTTTTTTTTTTAATCCAACTGTTAGATTGTATTTTTGATGTCATTTTTGGAATGTACTCAGAAAATAGAAAAGTTTGATATATATATATATATTGACTATATTTGGTGATCGACACAAAAATTAATATCTAACAGCTTAGATTTTGTCTAGTTTTGTGTGACACTGGTCTGGTGTCAGTCCGGACTTGAATTTGTTAAGTTATATGTCTAATGTAGCTATTTTAGACATTAGGAATTCAATGAAGAGGTCCGTTCATTGATTCGAAACTCCATTGAGAAGTTGATTTTTCCCAAGTGAGCAATGGAAGGCGTGGAATTGGTTCCCAACCCTCTGAACGATCATCCAATCGGCGCCTTGAGGATCCAATAGCGTGGTATCCCTATTCTAGTGAGATAAGAATTCAGTTACCTTTATTTTATATTGTTTTTGGTTAAAACTTAATTTTTGTAACACACGATGACAAATATGATTTTTGAATTATTTTAGGATATATGTGATAGAATTGAATTGTATTATATATATTGGATTGCTATGGGATTTTTCTGAGTGCAGGTTATTTTTGGATATGTTAAAATAGGGTTATTATACTACCCATTTTTGTATAAAATTTAATTAACTATTTTATTAAAAACCATAGCATCATTTGAACTTAAATTACTGCATGACTACTTTTATAAATTAGTTCAGAGTACACGTATCATAGGATCACACATGAGTCTCAGGTTAGCATCATGGGATTTTTATAGTATGACGCTATGGCCCCATCGATGGTGCAGAGTCCATGAACTCGAGTGGGGTATTTCTTCTTATTACCTCCCTATTTAGCAGGCGTAGGCAATGTAGTTGTCCCTTCAGGATTGGTAGGCGACACACAGGTATCCCCTCCGGTGATAGGCCAGGTGTCAGGCAGGTTGTATGGTACACGGAGTATCAACATTCTAGTTTCCATTGATGAGAAGTGGTGAACTGATAGGTATGGGTGGATTTGTGTCATGTGTTTGTGGACTGATTGATTTTCAGATATCATGTTTTCTGTATATCTATATATACATGTATGTGCAAACGGACTATTAATTTTGGATAACATATTTTCATACCTATATATATATAATTATATGTATATACGTATACGGACAACTTTGGAAATGGATATGTATAAGTCTATGCATATAGTTTTGCAAGAAAAGGTGTTTTAGATCAAACTAACCATGTGGGGGCTTTTCATTACTAAAAAGGATTTTAAATGAGGGAACAGCTTTCTCACTGATCTTTCGAGCTTACCCCTTCTATTTTCTTTCCTTTCAGGTGGTTGTTCATTTGAGTTAATTACCTCGATAGCTAGGCAAGTCGCTTGGCTTACGTATGCGGTCTTATTCTTATCCCTCTTCAGTTGGTCCTCATAACTTGTTCCATTCTTTCCATTTCTAACTGTTTAGCCAAATTTGTTGTTTATGCTAAGTGAATGTATGAAGACACATTTTCTACTATCTGAAGATTTAGTGTATAAACAAGACCCTTTGGTTCCTAAGGAGAATATTTCTAAAGATTTAAGCACTTGGAATTTTGACAAACTTTATTAGTTAAATTTTTGATATTAGAAATCAATATTTGAAAAATCTATTAAATCAACATTGTAGTTTTATTAAACCAAGTTTTTGGTACAACTTGATTATGTTTTCCTTGAATTTTAATTGGTCTATCTATTTTCATAAATCAAAGTAAAGATAGACTTCTTATATAGAATTTCTAATGATTTGAGGACTAAAATACAAAAACCTAAGTACTTGGTTTTTTTTGAATTTTACAAAATTCTTTATTTATCTTAATTTATAATAAAAATTACTAAAAGTCGCAGCCTTGAATTTTGGGTCGTGACAATATATTCCTGAATATCTCTAAATGTACAATCTCATCCATCAAACATAGCAGCATAAAACTAATGCGCTCGTCGCTGCACTTATTGGAATGACAACTAAAATCTTCAATAATTGTTGTACTGTGGGCCTGCCCACATCACGAAGAAAAATCACGGTACTGGCTCGGCCCAGGCCCACATTATGTGAGCCTATGCCGGCTTGCTACATATAGTAGAGGTCGGGCTGTGCCTCAGTCATAGGCCTATAGGCTCGGCCTGTCTAGGCCCACATTTCAATTAATCCACATTTAGTCATTTTATATATAATTTTAAATATATTTCTTAATTAAAATTTTAAAAAATCTTAATTAAATATTTTCATTATATGCTTTTAATGTTATTTATTTATTTATTTATGTTTATGTTCAATTTATTCAATTTTAAAGGAATATGAATTGGTTTTAGGCCAATATTTGATATTTTAAAGTGTAAAATAACAATGAAATTAGGTCTATATTGTAGTTCATATTCAGCCTGTATAGGCACAACCCATTTATGTATGACCCACAAGCCCGACCCACTTAGACCTACCTAAAATGTGGGTTAGAACTGTGAACAATGCCGGGCCCTTTTATAAGAATATGAGTTGGACCTGTGGGCTAGGCCCCTTAATAAGAATGTCAGGTACAGAAACCTGAAGCTTGAACATTTTCAATAACAACTGAAGGAAGAGTAAAGAATTTCTTCTCAAAGATAATATTCCTAAAATTTTCTCCCTCTAAACTTAACATCCTAAAAGAATTTGTATTTTCCCATTTTGAAAAGGCTTTATTAAAGGCATCATAAAAGATAAAACCTCTAAACTTTTCAAAGTACCCAATGAAATAGTAGCTAAAATTCTTAAGTCCAATCACTTTCACTATGGCTTGTATGGCCTAATCTTAGTTGGACAATCCCAGATATGCAAGTACCTAATACTAGATTTCTTACTTGTCCATAGTGCGTACGGGGTTTTAATTACATTTTTAATTGAAACTTTGTTTGCTATATATATACTACAACCTTTAGTTTTCTTTCCTAGAGTGATTTAGGCAAGAAAAATTGATTAATCACATTTCTTATCATGTCCTTAAGTTTACTTTATTATCACTGAACAATACTATTCATATTAGGTTTCTCTAGTATTTTGTATTATGGGATAATTCTGTATGTCTTTAGGAACTGAGTGAAGGATTCTAGATATTATTAATTTGATATGTCTTATCTACCATAGTATACACTATGATTAGATTTGATAGCCTTAATTTTTTAGCTCAGTTGAATTTCAACTTAGCATTCAAAAACTTATGCACATCTAGAAATTGATACTTCTTATGAGCCAAAAATAGGTATCTATAATGAGAATAATCATCTATGAATAGAATGTAATACTGTTAGCCCTTTTAGAATACCATAGGAAACAGTCTGCTTGTATTAGTATAAATTAGTTCTAAGTTCCTTATGTTTGTTTGTTTACCTTAATAAATTCAACACGTATTTTAAAGTCCGTTAAGTTAAGAATTTCATTTGATACAAGATTATTAATTCTCTGTGAAGAGATATCTCCAAAGTGCTTGTGTCATACTATAGAGAAATTCTTTTAATTGATTTGCATTTTTGTACCATATTTCTTAATATGCTAGATTGATTTAATGAAGTAATTATTTTTAATTTATAAAGATTACCGATTAAAGAACTAGTAGCAAGAAATTTGAATCTTGAAAGAGACTAAATTTGACTGTTTTTGAATGAACAAAAATGATCGTATTTGTTCAAGTCAGAAATAGAGTACTTTAAATGTCTCTTCCAAACCCAAAAAATTAACCAATCTGTAACTGTAATCTAAATAACCTTACAGCCTCTCCTAAAGTTCTATTGCCATTATACAAACAGATGAATCTTTTATCATCAATTTGCAACCGGCTTTACAAACAATCTTACATGAATACACTTATGTAAATAGTAAGATCCGTATTTATACTAAATTCATTAGGGTATAAGAACTAAATTAACGTTGTGACAAATAAAATTTGAGAAGCATACCTTTCTTTATAAGCTAAAAGACATGATTGAGATAATCACTCTTATATTTCCAGTTCTTTTGCAGAAGAAATAGACAAATTTCTTATTCCGTTTCCTTTTGTTAATAACAAATAGATAACAAATAATCCGATAAATATTATTTATAATGTTAAAATAATAAATTTCTTTATTGAACATTATTCCAATAATCTCATTCTCAGAAGTATATGCTAAGCGAGTACTTCAACATTTTCTCGCTTCAAATTATCTTCTTTTTGCACACTATAAGAAATAATATCAAAAGAGACCATTTGTCTTTTAGGGTATTGTTACTTTACTTAAGATAACTGAATTGTGTGCAGGAAGAAAGATAGAGACTGAATGCATGAGCAAGTCTTTCAACTGCTCTAACTTAAGTACATTTAGTTTGGAAGTAAGATTAGACGACTACATAATATATTCTCTTATATTCCCTTAGTTCGTATATTTAATTGAAATAAGTTTTCGCAAAAATGGTACTCATTTTGGAATTTTCGTTTTCAATAAGACGATCTGTAATTACTTTAAGGAATAATTTAGCGTCTACCTCCTTAGATATAATGCCTCTGATGGTTTCTATAATGGAGTGTTGCATGACCGTAAGACTTAAACAATTAGAACGTATTTACCGCTCAAAAACCTTCTTTACCAACTGAAGAATTTTAAACTTTAAGAGCAGTAGGATGTTCTGTCCAGAGTACATAGTTAAGGCTAATGCAACTGAGCACAAACAAATGTACTCATTTTGTTTCTTAAGGTTTGTGTCATTAAGTATAAATATTAGACTTAATATTGGCAGATATATATTAAGCAGAAACTAATCAGATAACTAAAAATAGAAAATAACAACTCACATAAAAAATATGTCATAGACTAAGTATACAAAATAATAAGATATACTAGCATGATATATAACAAATAAACATATAAGGTAGGTTGCTATCACAAGATACCTAGAAAACATTAATAAGTCTTCCTTTCGGCTAACTTATCAACTTGTAAGTGGTATTCTTCAGTGCAATAATCAAATATTGACAGTAAATCTTGTCAGATAGCAAATCTTTTATTGGGCTAATTTACTATCCACATAAAAACTTAATAACCATCATATATTTATTACCGCAGGTGTGTTCATTATTTGGCCAAATAATCACCTTCCTTTGAGTCAGTAATTATTCGCATAAACAATAAATACAATCATTCAAATATTTCAAAACAAATAAATCTACACAATAAAGGTTACCTTGGCAACACGTTGTTTTAACTCTTCTATTTCAAAATATTTAAACAAATAGTACAAAGAAAATTGACTAGATTACTAGAAATAACTGAAAAATTCTTCGCTGCTAGAATTAGTTGATCGCTTGTTAGATTTGGTCTTCCGATTCTACTATTTCAATCAACCAATTCTAACAGTAGGTCTACCATATAATTGAGTGAAAACCAAAGAGATCAAATTGTGATTTTCGGGCAACTTTCGATCGACTAAAAACTAACTTTTAGTTTACTGATTTTGATAGTGGCCAAATTGTGAGATTCAAAATTTCTAAAATGGCTGAACACTTCATCAATCCTAGAATAGGGTTTTCAAAGGATAAAGTGTCAATCATTTAAGTCATCAATAGGTCGAAAATAGATCGAAACTCTATGATGTAAATCAAAAAAGGACCGAAATCCACTGAAAAATCGACCTGAAAATAAAAAATAGGTTGAAAATCAACTTCTTTGTAATAGTGTTTTCGGTCAATTAGAAACACTATTCTAGCACAAATCTAGAAAATTCTAAATTCATGTAAATCACCCAAAACACCCAAAAATCACCAAAATTAGGTGTTTTACTCCTTAATTCTTTAAAATAACAACCTATAACCAAAATCTAACCCTCATAGTATCAAATAACTCAACAAATCATATAAATCATATATCATGCATGTATAATCTAAATTATAGAATAGCAAATAGGCATAGATTACGAAAACTTCAAACATGCATTATTAACCTAATCAATTTGACATGAAATCTCTCTCTAATACACTTGTTAGACAAAATAGAATTGAATAAAACATAACACAGTCCTAAGGATCATTCATGTTAAACAATTAGGTAAATAATTGTTGAGAAATTGTGACTAACCTTTGTCCATAGCCAAAGATGTTGAACACCGTAGCCGAAGCATTAGACAACTAAGACTACGAAGGATAGAGGTCTTCTAAAGCCAAAATATACTACATCTGCTCAATAGATTCCTCTCTCAGTGAAGCTGAGAGAAAAGAAAATACATTCTATTTAGCGTAGAGACCAAAACCCTAAAAGTTAATTTTATATAATCAACTTAATTAAGGTATCCATCAACCTTAACAGAGTTATTAATATGATATCCACATATAACCCATACCCATTAGATATTCTGACCTATCTCAGTAAATCATTTAATTTAGGTCCACTTAAAAATAGTGTAACCCAATATAATTATTGAATATATGATCAATAAATTAATAAGAAATATAATTTCCTAGGAAGCTTGCTTTGTTTTGTTAGTCATGATATATTGAAGATATATACAGATATTGAAGCTAACAACATGAAATGATGAATAACATGAAATGACAACGGGTTCTTTTAGCTAGCTTTGCAGCCTCACCTTTTTAACCAAATCCCTCTGTGTATATATTTATAATTTATACACACACATACGTATATCTAACTAATGATAAGGTAAGTGAATCATTAAGTGCTTTGTTCTTGGTAACCCACAAAAAGCTATGCCCAAATTCCATGTTAAAAGCTTGTAGGGACATTGGTTCCTTTATTAATGATAAAAAATGGTTATTGTTGCTGGCTGCTGCTACCAGGAGCTAACCAATGTTTCTTCCCAAATAAAAGGACGTACAAGTACTTTATACAAAAATTTGGTTTAGATGGATGTAAGCACGCTTCTATTTAAGGCCTCCGAGGAAGTGAATTGACTCAAATGTTAAGAGTACTCATTATTTAGAATTTTGGTCCTAATTTCGAGTCGTACGAGAGATAAGCGTGAAAACCTATTATTCTTAATAAAATGGGGTGGAGATTGGATAGTATATTAAGTACTTTTTTTTTTTTAATTTGTATTAAGTGGAAACTATTAGTTAAATTCTACTTAAAAAAAACAAAGTATCATAGTAAAGAAATAGCTTATATTATGTGACTATATCATCGTATCTCACATTTAATATTAGAACACCAAGATATGATTCCAAATCAAGCGGCCAAAAAGGGAAAACTCCTCTCGTACCAAGTTATTAATCATCATTAATTCATCGTAACGACACTAATTATCTAAACTTGGATTAAGATCGTAATAAACAATAAACATGAACTTCATACAATGTTATCATGTAGGACCACCTATGTTTATTAATAGTTAAATCATATTCATGGGAATGCTGATAATGTGTTTCTTAAAGTTGTTAAGCTAATTTAGGCCGGGAAGCATGTAGAAAAAATGGCATATGTGATATGTCCGGTTACTGTACTTGAGCTGTTAGGCACCAACCATAATTTTCTATAGTATACATAAATATTAAGAAAAAATATAAAAGGGAAAAAGAGGGAAAGATTTTATAACGATTGGATGATTTGAGAAAAGAAAAAAAAAACTCTGCAGCAGTGGTGGTGAATATTGAGCAAAGCAAGTTGTAAGTTGTTGATGATGAAGTTTTTCAAAAAATTGAAAAGAAATATTCAGCCAGCATCTCGAATCAAATCTCCACAAAAAGGAAGTGAGAATATGAGCTCCAAGATTACGCCCCTATATTAGTTTATCTAGTTGCTTGCACTTGGGTTATGCCCTAGCGCATTTAATAAAGTACTCAAATACACAAAGTTGGTTCTCTTCTCATTTATTAAAGTTAAAAAAAAAAACAAAATAAAAACACAAATCCCCAATTGGGATTTTTTTTTCCCCCTTAATCGGTTAGACACTCGATCGTATTGGTTTCATGCGTTTCTGATAAGTAGTTACCATACTTCTGTTAATTAGAACAACTTCAATGTCACAATTATATTTTCATCCTTTACGTGCCCAAATTAAATCGTTTATGTTGGTATATATGTTTCTTATTTGACCAAGCTTGTAGTATATAATGTATCAAGTTCTCTAATACAGAAGCTAATATAAATTAAATGTCTTTATTAATTGTCGCCGACTTAGATTGACAGGTAACTACACTTATTTCTAAATTACGTTTTGAATTCCATTGTACGAAAAGAAAAAAAAAACGAAACAATATTGAATCCCCACCCTTACGAAAAAAAAACAAAAAACAAAACAATCACTTCGTTGGTGTTAGAAAAATAGAAATAGAATAGTTTAACTTAACGTCTCTACTTTTCCTCGAATTACCGGTGATGACTAGCTATTTGGGATTACCCTTCTATAACATTGGTTGATTTTTCTCTTGGTTTATATATTTTCTCTCCGGTCTGACTTTCTTAAGGATAATTGGCATTTGAGAGAAGGAAAAATAAAGTTCCACATTTAACCAGGTATCTGAAAAGATGATTAATATAGATACAGATGGGCAATAGTACTGAACTGGAATTTTCTTTTTTCTTTTTTGGTGATATTTTGGGAACCAGCAAATCAACATGTAGGGCCCAGTTTTACTTTGAGTTGCCTCTGTTCAACTCTTTTTTAGTCAAAAAGAAAGTGGATTTGCGATCGAGAAGAGACCAATCACTAATTTGAGCATGCTTGAAGTTGGATCACCCTTCCACGCCCAATGTTTGAACATATTCTTTCATCATTCAAAGATTCAAAATTTTGATGAAAGCATAAAAATATAAATAAATAAGTAAACAAATAAAAAGAAAATTAATTAATTAATTAAAAAGTCAAGAATCTTTAGACCTCCTCCTCCCCTACCACATGAAAGTTAGTCATTTGTCAGAGTGGAATTTCTTGCTTAGATTATGGCATCGAATCCAATCATCCCTTTGAGTTGTTTAAATCGAGTGCGTTAGGTACTATAACTAGCCCACTACTAAAATAGTACCTATTGTATTCTAAATCCAAACTTTACAAGATCGATATTAAGGTAACCAAAAACTAAGGTTACATACCTTTTTTCTTCCTTCATTAATTAGCTTTAACCAAAAATTAATACATGATTGATTTGTTTTCTTCTTGAGTATATATATATATATATATATATATATATATATATATATATATATATATATCATCATCATCAACCGGAAAAGGTTGATATGCTCAACGCCTTACTTTGCACGAAAATTATTAATACATGAGTTTCTTTTGATTTTATATAAAATTATATGAACGAAACATATCTAATAAAAGTGATTAAACCTTTTATCTATATCTCTCTCTTTCTACAATGACACTCCTTTTATGAATGTCCGAAACACTTGATGTGTGTATAGATCATAATCCACTCGGGGCATTTAATTAATCTCATTATCATCCGTATAGTTCAAGTCTTTTTTTTAATTTCCAAGCCAAAGTCCTTATTGTATAATAATTAATAGACTTCCCATACTTGAGCGTAAGTAAAGGGTTGGAGCAGATAATTTTTTATCAGTTAGTTAGGTAATGGAAATTCATGGTCAATTGTACGCCAGAATTTGTTAAATTATTTTTTTCTTAATCAAATTGTTATTTTCTCCACCAAAAGATGACGGGGGATTAGAAAACTAATTAACAATAAGGACACTAAAAAGGAAAAAAAACAAACAAACAAACAAAGGAGAGAGAAAGGGAGAAATTAAAAAAAAAATTATATACATATAATATATCAAGGAGAAGTTGTATATATGAACATATATAATATGTTGAATTGGTGAACGTTTAAGGACCGGATTCTTATCACAAGTTCATTGTACGTACGCATATATCATGCTCAAAAGAAATGCTCACAATATCGAGAAGACCTAAGGCAAATGCATTGTTCTTATCATAAATCTAAAAGAACTTACAAAACAAGGGATTTTAATCAAACAGAAATAATAATATAAATACTATAGATTTGTTTAAGTTTTAATGGGGATACACTAATGCCATAATAATCTCCGTCTCTAGATCCCCATACTTTTGTTACTAGTTTTGTTTTTAATTATATATTTCTTTCTAGCGAAGCTGGGCCAAGAATAATAATATAAGTAACCTGGTAGTATCATACTATCACTTACGCACAAGTTGTAGTACCAAACAGAAAAAAACATCATAGTATAAGCAGGGTAATTTTCCTTATTTTCTCCATAGCAATCGCTGTAACGTTCAAGGGCAAGAGCCAAGTAGTTTCTTTCAATATCATTAACAGTAGTTCTTGGAATCCCAACATATTTGTTAGAAGCATCTTTGAAAGATTCGAACAACATTGCTTGAATTTGATTGATCAAATATATTATATATATCCAGGTATTTTTTTTTCTTCTTTATGTATGCATATTAATTTGACTAATAAAATTTATTATATATATTTTTTTATATTAAAAAATAAAAAAATAATATTAATAATGAATATTTTTTATGCACGACTGCTAAATTATTATTAAACGATGATCCAACTGTTAGAAAAAAAAATACTTACACGCAAGAAAATATAAAAAAATTATTAGGTTGACAATATATATATATATATAAAGTTAGCTAGTATTGTCGGCAGTGTCCTAGTCAAGTCCATGAAAATTTAAAAAAAAAAAGCATAATTTAATTTCTCGCAAATGGTTGATGAGAAGTTGCCTCGAAGTTATGCTGGCTAGCCCATTTTTATTTTTTATTTCTCTAATTAATGACTTTAAAATTAATAATTACGTTAAAAATAATTAAATTTGCTGATTAAGGTTTCTTTTGTTCAAAGTCTTTGAGTGGACTAAGAAGTGGAAGTTTTCTTGGCTTCTCCCAAGAAGCTTACCTATGCGTATTGAATCCGTTATTAGATTAAAGTATTCTTATTCGTGTATACATCTAAGAATATACTTTCATTAATTAGTAGTAACTAAGAAATGATCCTAATTATTTTCTAATATATATAATATACTGGTGATAAAGACGTACACAATGATTTTACAACTTAATATTACGACCGCTCTTGGGTGTTAGTCCTTCATCAAGTAAAACCATTAACCAACCCTAAGAGGAATATCTTTTGAGAACCTATTGAGAGGAGGAGGTTAATCCAACCTACTATAACAAATTAACAACGTCATGTCCACGGTCCACCCTCATTATTTTGTTATTTTTGGCTGCTTACACAAAAAACAAAAAGTTGTGGGGATTATTGTGTTTTCTGTTTTTTTTTTTTTCCCCTATAGTAAGAAAATGTAGAGTGTAAACCATGGCAAGAAAACCCAAATGTTAAAGCTCAGTACTTATAATGAATCCAATCTTTCACTAGGAATATTAAATCCACATAAATACCAATAAGGCCAACGTCAATAGAAAATGTCAAATACCTGCACAACTCATCTCAGTTTTTGCAAAGAGGAGTCGACAACTTAATTTTCAAGATAAATAGCTATAAATCGACCTTAATAATCTAGTCATGATGGTCTTGGTCGTTCTTCATTCATATAGAAGTATTTTTCCGTAGTTCGTAAACTTGAACTTTTGGTATCTACAATTCTCTTTAATGTTGAGTATTGAGATATTAAGTTAAATTTCTATCATCTCAATTATTAAAAACAAATAATTGTATTTTTCCATCAATTATATAATTCATGTGCTAGCAATCTTTTGACCCCATGACCGGTCGCAATAGTTAATAAATAAATAAATGAGATCGACGGACAGGGATTCCTCATCACTCTGATCATTAATCCAGGCGGTCCACTAGGCGCCCTCATGGAGCAAATGTGGGCCAGAGTCCTATTTGGCTTTCTATTAAAGCTCCTTGATCAGCCAGTCTCACATTCTGTGACGTATGTATGTCGTTCAAATAGCTATAGTACCCATGCACAGCTAATTTAGGTTAAAATTCTATGGAGGGCATTTTGGGATTTGTCCTTCCTTTAACCATAAGGGAAGGCCACGTTTCGGAAAGCACTTATTAATAAAGAGGCAGAAGCTTTGGGTTTTGCCCACGTGGGGAGAAGGAGTTGTCACCGTCATGAACATGAAGATTGCATGCAACCGACACGTGGCGATGAAACAGCAAGAGTGGGCCATAGCTCAGGCTCATAGAATTTAGGCCCAAAACCAAACATGAGTGCATGGGCCTCATGTGCAACTCCTGTCCTTATTCTGATCCGACAACACCCAGCCACACGATCCCCCACGTGTCCAACACATGAACCTGAAGCTTTACATCTCCCATGTTAACTTGTCGATCCAAAAAAGTCAGTCTCTTCTACGCGCCCCAACCTATACCGAATTCACGCTCTGAATTTTAATTCAATTGAAATATGATATTAGTACTCTTCTTATTTGTATTGTTAGAGATAATAAAAGGGTTGTATTTATCGGCGGCGGTTATTATACTATAGATTAAGGTATCGATTTCACATAAAAATAAATTAATAACAAAAAAATAATGAAAAAAATTAAAAATTAAAATAAATTGAAGAAGAAATTGAAATAATAATTACAGAAATAATAAGTAAAAATACTAGTATGAAAAAAATAAAGCTTCAAGATTCACTTAATTATTTGTCTAAATGGTATCAACTTTGATTTCTATTTGTTACCTAATTATATGTTTCACATCCTAAACACATAACCATAAAGTATAACATTTAAGAACAAATATTAACCTAAAGTATTCAATATGAAAAACTCTTCCAATTAACACCAAAAGCAATCTATCTTATTAGCATTCAATATGAAAAATTCTTCCAATTAATACCAAAAATAATCTATCTTATTAGTTATCTAAGATCGACTAATAAAACAAATATAATTATAATCTAGTTTAAATCACCATATAAAAAAAGTATGGCTGAATTTGTACGAGAAAGTAGAAAATAATATGTTGAAAATAAAAATATTGAATAATTTAATAAACCAAATTTATAAGCTTTGAAGTACTCTCAGGAATCAAAGTTGAAAAATAGTAAAGTTACTTAATTAAGATCATCTCTCTAGCCTCTCTAAAAACTAGCCTAACTCCGCATTCATCTCACACTCTCTCTAGAAAAAATTGATTTTTCTCTTTTAAAATTCATATGTTATTTTCTCCTCACGTTTTAGCTATTTATAGATGAAATTGGGGTGTTATGCAAGTCTCCACATTTCTAAATGAGCAATCTGATTGGCCATGTGATTTATCAAATCTCCACAATTTCCTTCTCTCTCTTCCTCATATTTTCTGAGCATTGAGGTGTAATACGATGAGGCTGAAATTCATGAGCGCGCCAGAAACTCGCGCCTAATTGGTTAATGAAAAAACTGGAATTAATATGCTTGCGTGACGTTGTGCAAATAAAAGAAAATCCAGTTGCACGAGATGTAAGAAACAATTGATCCGGCAAGGTTAGCAGCAGTTACAGCATGTGGGACCCGCGTGTCCCCCCTGCCTTTCACTCGCCTGTTTGCCCGCGTGCACTCCACGCACCCACCAGATGGCCTGCTGAGAATGCGAGTATACTTGCAAGACTCTTTGATTTTTTTTTTCCATTTTTTTCTTTTTCATTTAACCTAAAGCAAATTAAAATGAAACTAAATCAAATTCAGAAAAATCATAATCTAAAATAAATTAATTACAAATTTAATTAAATAAAACTAAATTATCCTAAACTAAACTAAATAAATTAAATTAAAATGCCTAAAATCTAATAAAATTATATCTAAATACTAAAAATCAAATTAACTATAAATAACCCAAATCAAACTATAATTACACAAAAACACACAATATACATAAGAAAAAGAATATAAATAACTCTATTTTCATAGAGATATCACACCCCCAAACTTAAACTTTGCTAGTCCTTAGCAAAAGAAAATAAAACATAAAGAAAAATCTAAACGCCTAAACATAACTCAGCTCAACTCTCAAAATTTTACCTCAAAGATTTCACATAATATAAAACTCAAAGAAAAACTTTAAACACTGCAAATGGTCTAGAATTTCAATTCAAATACCAATTTAATCTTACTTAAGATTCTCAAGTATATGTGTAAATAATTACATTTAATCCTTCGCAAACCAAATCAGTTTATGCAAATAAGTGACATATATACAATCTCTAAAGGATAAATAAACTTCATAAGCATGTTTTTCATATCATTCTCCACTAATGTATGCCAACACTACATCAAAGATCATTAGGACTTTATTTAAGCGTGTAATGTATGGCTAGGGTAAAAGTAGGATAATAGTAGTTTTTATGACTCAAATCACCATAAGCAGATATCTTATTCTCGGATCTTTATAAAACTTCACCTCAAACATTTCATTGATACAAACCCCCAAACTTATTTTTCACTCCCTTCTCCACTTCACTTTTCTTTTTTCTTTTCTTGTTTTTTTTTTTTCATTTTTTTCAACTTTTTTCCGAAGTACTATACCCGCAAACTTATGATTTTTATTGTTTTTTTTACAAAGGTACAATAACTTATTTTTAACCTAAAATAATATTTCAAAACACCACCCTTCCTTCCATAATATCACATAAAATAAAATATATTTAATAAAGATCATATATGCTATAGGGAAAAAAGGGTAAGATGTAGGAAATCATTATAAGTTTTAGGCCAAAAATGTTGGTAACAAAGAAAAAGATAAAATTAGGCTCAAAGGGGATAAACTAAAGATATTTAAGTATCAAAAATAGGCTTGAAAGGCTCAAACGATCAAAAAATGGCCTAAATCATATCTCTAATACAACTTAGACTAAGATTTCTTCTCAAGTGATAATCAAATAAGTTCTAGAGTTTATTGATGAGATTTCAGAAATTCACTTAATTACATAAACTTTTTCTAGGTAAACAAACAATTAAAATTCAATTGAGTGCTCAAAAATATTCAAGGATCATAAGCAAAATCAAACTAACATAAGAACTAAGCACACAGATAAAGATAATATTCATCATTTTCATAAGAAATTTAATCAGTAAAATCAAATCTTATCATCAGCATTTGATCATCAAATTGAGTCATAACTAAAAAAACTTTTTTCGATTTTTTTATTTTTACTTTTTTTTTCGGAAAAAATTTTGTACATGCATAAAAAATCTGTGCATTAAAAATGTGCATGAATATGCTACCACCCTAAACCTAAATTAGATAGTGTCCTCACTATCACAAAACGTAAAAACAAAATAGCAAAGAATAGAGTACAAATGAGTGATAAAGTTTCCATACGAAGTATAGACTATGTAATAAATAGGCTAGATAAGAAGATGAAAAAAAAAAAAATAAATAACCTTAAAAAAAAAAAGAAAATATAGTATAGAAAGATAAAACCTTATCAGTCATGGTAGATAAGAGCCACCAAAGTGATCTCCTCAGGTTGGTCTACTTTTTCCACAAAATTCTTCAATCGTTATTAAACATATGCCTAGGTCCCTCAAATTTTAGAGCTGAGTTATCTCCGAGAGTCTTCATATCGAACTATTTCAGCTTATTTCCTTCAGGAGGCAACTTTCAAAGCATGGCTGAAAGAATTTCTTTTGCTTATCCTGTGTCTTAAAATCAGTAGAAATGTTAACATTATCAAGATAAAACAAATTTTCACTATGAACATCGCGAAGGATATAACTCACAGGAACAAACTTCAGGGATCTTGTCAATTTCCTCTATTACTAGTATATCTATCATATCATTATGATAACATTTATCATCATCTTGTGGTTGCTTCTCAACATGAAAAATGTTTGCCTCTAAGGTCACGTTCCCAAACGATAACTTCATTAGACCATTCCTACAATTAATAAAGGCATTTGTTGTAGCAAGGAAAGGTCTTTCTAAGATTAGCAGGATTTTAGACTCGATATTAACCACAGATTGTGTATCCTGGATTAGAAAATTAACAAGATAGTAGAATTTATCAATTTGTAACAGAATGTTTTCTACTATCCCTCTTGGTCTTCACACAGAGCAGTTGGCCAACTATAGTACCACAGTTATTGGCTTGATTTCTTTAGGACCTAGTCGCAAGCATATAGAATATGGCATAAGATTTATACTTTCTCCCAGGTCTAATAGCACTTGGCTGAACTCGTGTGTCCCCATGTGGCAAGTGATAGTAAGATAACTTGGATTCTTATATTTGGGCGGTGTTTTTTTCTCAATCACCACACTTATCCGCTTGGTCAAGAACACAGTCTTCTTGATGTGGTGCCTATTTTTCATGGTGCATAGATCTTTGATCACCTTAGCGTATAATTGTACCTGCTTGATCATATGTAATAAAGGCAGATTAATTTTAACTTACTTAAGGTTTTCGAGGATCTCACCTTGATATTATGATATTTTTCCTATCTTGAGAGCTTGAGGAAAAGGCACTTTAACTAAAAAGTTCTTTTTAGCTTCTTATGAAGGGGCAACCTGAGTATTACCAAGAGTAGTAGTGTCGCTTGGTAGTGTACTTGGTAAAGTTGGATCATCTAAAGTCTTACCACCTCGAGTAATAATGGAATTGTCCTCTTTAATATTCTGTGTATTAGGGCTAGAAGTTTGCACCAAGTGTTGCTCCTTTGAATTAGACTGAGGTTGAGTAGGAAATCTTCCAATACTCTTATACAGTAAGAGTGCTAGTCAGCTTAATTATCTGACTCTTAATCTCTTTATTCTCTTCCACCACCTGTGTAAATACAGACTCACACTTTTGGTTAGTTTTATTTTGTGCCTCCATAAATGCCTGAAGTGTTTCCTCTAAAGGATTCCTATTAGGTCGTGTATCCACTCTCCCACAGATAAAATATGTAGCTTGAGATTCTACCCTAGCAACCGTACGTGTGACTCTACTATCTCTAGATTTCAAAGCCTCTAATTCGCTAGTCACAACTTCTAGTTGGGCTTTAAGGCTATTTTCTTCCTTAAGATGGTAGATTCTCTTTGGTGGTGACGTATTAGTACTATCAGTAGTACTAGGTCCAATTTAGGTATGGGCTTTCTCAGCTAACTCATTCAAGTAGTCTATGGCTTCATTTGGGTCTTTCTATAGGACTTTCCATTACACATCATCTTTATAAATTGGCACTCCCTAAATCCCTCGTAGAAATAACTTACTAGTCACTAATTTTCGTACCAATGATGTGAGCAGTAATTCTTTGAATCTCTACTAGGCTTGGTATAATATTTCGCTATCTTTTTAGAAAAAGGTTGAGATCTGTCGCATAAGGTTGTTGGTCTTATGGTGCAGGAAGTATCTATTAAAGAAAGCTCTGATCATTTCTGCCTATGTTCCTATAGATCTTTGTCTCAAAGAGTATAGCTAACTCTTTGCTTTATCTTTCAAGGAAAATGGAAAAAATTTTAATCTAACAACATCTACTGTATTGGGTTTGCTATGAAACATAGCCACTATCTCTTCAAATTCCATGATATGCAAATATAAATTTTCACTATCTAGGCCATAGAAGATAGGTAAAAGTTGGATCATGCCAGGTTTAAAATCCAATTATGGTGCATTTTGAGGAAAAATGATGCATGAAGGTATGGTTGTATGGGTTGGTGTAGGTAATCATTTAAAACTCTAGCAGCGTTATTCTCAATTTGATTCATGGTAGCTGGTAAAAGTATTTCTGATGAATCTGTACCTGACCAAGAGTCAGATGAATCTTCTTCAAAATCAAGTCGTCTACTAAGTCTTCATGTTTCATCTCTTTGCCAAGACATACACTCAAGTTTTTTTTTTTAATGAGAAAAAGAAAGTTGTGAAGTAAATGTAAAAAGCATACACCAAGAATATTCCCATATCAATTGAAAAGGGTGCAAAAAGTCCTACTTAAAATCCAACTTTTCTAAGCAGAATTTGCTATAAATTCTGAATCAATAAATTTCGAAAAATGATTTTTCCGAAAATAATTTCTGTAGTTTTGTAAATAAATCAAGAACGCAACGAAATAGGTATTTTAAAAATTTTCTTGAAATTTTACAAAACAAAAATATAGGATCGTTGATCTAACTTAAATCAATTCATGGATCTTAGTTTAGTTAAAACCTGGAAGCACTGCACAATCATTGAGCTTTCCCATCTATTCTTTAGAGCCCGTTGAATGATTCGGTGCATGGATACCTTCTTGATTCCCAACAAGAGATGAGCAAATGATCCGGAAGACGATCTTCTTCTCTTTGAGTGCACGTCTATGACCATGGGTATCTCTCCCTGATCCCTCTTGTATAAGTGTACTTGTTTTCTACCGAACACTTTTTTTGCATGGGGAAATTAATCCGAAGTTAAAAAATGAAAGAGAATATCAGTTGCCTATAATAGCATGTAACTAAAGTATGAATTTTGTTAGTAAATATTGGAGGTGAGCAAAGTACATGACAAGTCCCGTTTGGGATTCTCGGGCTTGTTTCTAGCTTGTAAAAGTAGTTAGAAAAAGAAAGGAAAAAAAAAAAAAGAAAAGACATTTGGTGAGTCGCTGTTTTTGGTTAGCAAATTTTGAAAATTGCTATTGAATTGTTATTTTAAGCAAATTTTATAAATATTGTAAGGGTTACTCTATTATACAAATTACCTAGAATATCATTTTATAACACTCATAATTTATAGTTTACTAAATACTTAGATGTTGTTTTAAGTTGTACCATAATTTTGTAAATTAAATTTACAAAATATCTAGAATTTTTTTTTTCTTTCGTAAATAAAATTAACTAAACACCTATTTTTTTTTTTCAAGAATACAACACAATAATATCAAACTAACTCCAACCCAAAATTGATTTAATAAAATTATAATAAGATGGTTGCCTGTTTTAGATATTTCACTTCAAAAGCAACCAAATCCGAAAACCCAACCAAAATTTTTCTTATGTGCTTTATTTATTTGTAAGTTTTTCCTGCCGTTAAAATTGAATCCGAGCAACCTAAAACCGATTCATAAATTAGTTTAATCTTTTTGGTCAATTCTCTATTCCAATCTCATCTTACCCAAAAAAATTGAAAACTTGCTTGATTTTCACCCATAGTAGATACAGATGGGTGGTAACCTAATCTCTTCTAAAATGTGAATATTCCCGAATATATATATTCTCAATCTAAATGGTATTTTTTTTATCTATATATATATATATATAAAAATCTGAATTCTCTTTCAAAAAAAACATAAAAAATAAAAAATAAAAAATAAAAATACACTCTTATTTCCATTGGTTTTTTCTACGTAAACCGCTTAAAGTAAACAGCTTAGATAGACTATCTCTAATGCATATCCTAAAATAAATGCTATATTAGTCAAAAAATAGCAAAATTCTAAGTTTGGTGCATTATTTTATTCTTTTGCTCTAATGCACATTATACTATAGGCTTGTTTAGTAACCACTTATTTAAACAGTTTTTTTTTTTATTTTTTTAATAAAAAAAAGTGGAAATACTTTTCAAAAGTATGTTTGGTAAAATTACTTTTATTTTTTCTTTTTTTTTTTGACAACAAAATTTTTAAAATTTTGAAAAAAAAAATTTCTTATTTTCAAAATTTTTTAAAATAATTTTGTAGAAATGCTAGTATCAAAATTCAAATATATCTAGACTCAGGTCACCATTTTTCTTAACATTTTCTCACTCATCTCATCACTATTTCTATTGTCATTAACTCACTAGCCTCATGTAAAAATAGTATTTTTGTAAATATTTTTAAAAGTTATATTTTTCAAAATAAAAATTTTAATGGTGGTATTTTTCAAAATATAATTGTTAAATTTGGTAATTTTTTTCACAAATATCCCAAAATAGTTAGAAAGATATCACTTTTAAAGTTTTATTTTGAAAAAACCACTTATGAAATTTATTTAAATCAATACCACCTTTTCTCTCTCCTATTTTCTCCTTCCTTTTTCCTTTATTACTCTCCCTTTAGGCTTTTCACTTACAAAGTAAAGAGTGCTAGTTATTAAATATGTATTTATTTTTTTATTTTAGAAAATACAAAGTACAACATTATTACAAAACACACTTTTGTTTTTGAGATGCAAAAAACAAAATAAGTAAAAGTACTTTCATTTTTGTGTTTAAAAAAACAAAAAAATAAAAATATTACCAAATAGCACCAAAATATCGAATGGTACTTTTTTAATTTTTTGCTAACTAATAAGTTAATAGTAAGAGATTCAACATTGACAGTAGAAATTTGGACTACATTTTAGAAGTATTTTGAAAAATAACTTTTTTTAGTAGTGTCACAATATTATAGCTAAAAATTTCTTTTTATCTAATTGTAAAGGTACTTAAATAAGAATAGTAGTACAAAATGAGAACTTAATAAAAATAAATAAAACTAAATTGAAGTTCAACTTTTAAGAATACGATCTAATTGATAAAAATGTTTAAAATTAAACAGACATGCATTGTCGCGACCCAAATCCTGGGCCAGTGGTAGAAAAAGAATTTCATAAGTAGAAATTCATAAGCTATTTTAGAAAATAAATTAAACTGCAATTTTTCAATATAAAACGACAACTAGTTTAAAAAAATAGTTAAAATTATAAATTCCCACAGTTTGTGATCATTAGACATAAACTGTTAATGATAGTTATAAAAAATAAATATGCATCATATCCTCATCACCAGTGGGTATCATAGATAATACAGGCTAAATCCAAAGTATGAGCCTTGAATATTATTACAAATACACGGTGAGTATCTAAGTAATTACCAACCACGAAATTAGGATAAACTTTTTCTTAGATTACTCCGCCCCGGAGTTGCCCAAGTCGCACTATAAATCACCTGAGAAAGGAAAGAAAGAAGGTGAGCATTCACATGCTCAGTAGGAATTTCAATTACCCTTTTTGATATGAATGCAACTTTTCAAACCTGTATGGTTAGCACATTTCCAAAATCTATTTATAAAATATGTTTGCAAAGAAATCAAAATCATAAATAATTATGTTCACAGTTGTATATATCATAAATCAACTAAGTACAAGTATATACATAAGCTCTTATCCTCCCATCACGATCTTGTAATACCTCTATAATAGAGGTACCTAATATCCTAACATTACCTGAAAGTGTGTCAATAAATCTTGCGCAGGGGTCTAGGTCTCTCACCTAGTGCTGCAGCAACTCGCCAGTGATCTAAATACCATGATACTAAAATGGAACTCAAGTACGTGATCTTATGGTAGGTACAATATGTCATAGAGTGTGTAATAATCATACATCAAGTATTTTAAGAAATCATGCTTTAATACTCGTTTGGTATTATTATGAGATTTACAGAAATTCGGGCAGCATAACATCTGTATTTTCCTAAAACTAAAATTTTTAAACCTGTATAAAAATCATAACAACCAATCCCAGAACAATCCAATATATCTTAATAGTTCAGAAATTTATAAAATATTCGATCAAACCATTGAATTCCATGAAATCGGCATTTTCAAGAAATAGGTCATAATGTACATTTTAAATCAAAATAAGAATAAAACTTGGTAATTAAACCCCTACCTCATTAGAATACTAATATCACGCCAATGGGTCCTCAAGGTGTCGTTGAACGATCGCTCGGAGGGTTGGGAACCAATTTCAGGCCCTCGATCACTCACTTGTGAAAAATCAACTCCTCAATAGAGCTTCGAATCGACAAAAAATCTATTTACCGAACTCCTAACACCCAAAATAACTAGATTAGACATATGATTCGACCAATTCGGGTCTGGGCCGACACCAGACCGATGCCATATAAAACGAGACAAATTCTAAGCTGTTAGATATAGTTTTTCGTGTTGATCACCAAATATAATCAATATATATATATATATATCAAACTTCACCATTTTCTGAGTACATTCCAAAAATGACAACAAAAATGAAATCTAATGGTCGGATCAAAAGTCGAACTCGAGCTCAAAAATACATAAAAATGGTAACTTCTAATTCGGGAAAAATGAGATCGTATAATATATACCTTTATGTTCCTCTCGACGATACGAACCCAACGAGCCCAAAAATCCATCCTGAAACGGCCCGAAACAATGCCGAAAATTCAAAGTCCTCCATGGCCCAAAACAGCGTTTCTCGGAGACGGGAGGCTCGGTGGTGGCTGTGGGCGGGTGGCATGGGGAAGCTCCGCCGGTCATTGGTGGGGCACGACGATGGCCGACGGTGTGTCTTGGCTAGGTCGGTCTCTCGGTGGCTCGACGAGGAAGACAGAGAACGAGCAGGAGAGAGAGAGAGTGAGTGAGTGAGAGACGAGAGTGAGAGTGAGAGAGCAAGAGAGAATGAGCGAGAAAGAATGGGTGATCGGAGAGAGCAAGCGAGAATGAGAGAGCAGAGATGAGCGGGTGAGGGAGAATGAGATCGGAGGGAAGAGAGAGAGTGAAAAAATTTCTTTTTAAAAAAAAAAAAAAATTGCTCAAAAGATCTTTTTGCCCTCGATAAAAACGAGATTTTACATGCATAAACCAATAAGTGCGGAAGAATTTGTCCTCATCAACAACAATAACAATAATAATAATAATGTGTAAGAACATCAGTTGAAAAATAAAATACATTAATATATACAAATTTTCAACATCAAAATATTGTGTCCCCATTAATATATATATAAATTTTCAACATCAAAATCTTGTGTCCACTTTCGAAAATTATGGACATAACAATGGTTTCAAATTCCTTTCCAGGATGATCGGATCAATGAAATTTCAGGTGATGTTATAACGTCTGAGTTAATACGAATGATTATTTAATATCGACTAAAGGTTTTTTAGAGTTCCTTAAGCAATAAGCTTTTGGAAATTGGAATATATATATTTTGTTCATCTGGACACAATTATTTTTTTCTTACAGTGTACACGTTAGTCGTTATTCAATTAATTGCATGCATCATATTAAACACTTTTTCTGGTATTTTGGAACTATCTGCGGTGGAATTCAACTGGTATATAGATGATTAAAAAAAAAGTAAGAAAAGAACATTATAATACAAGCCAAATTTCTTTGGAACTAATTACTTGGGAATCAATTTTTGAATCTTGAATATTTAATTTGTACATAAATATTATTCGTTGAGTAAATCAAAAGACAGACAATTTTTAGTAAATCAAAAGACAGACAATATTTCAACTTAATATTTTAAAATGAGAATATCCTTGTAAAGCACATTACTAAAAGGCCTGTTACTTTTACTGTGACTCCAGTGAAAGCAACAAATTATAGGAGGAAAAAGTAAAAATTAAAATCAAATAACTATTTTAAAAATTAATTTATTTTTCATATTTGAACGATTTATAAATTCTCTCTTGAAACTACACGTTATATGTCCACACTCATACACAGTACAACATTCAAAATATTGGAAAACATGCAGAATTTTACCTTGAGGATCTCTCTACCGAGTTATTGGCACCATTAGTCCTCAACTTTTAACTGTTTTGGTATATTAGTCCTTAACACTTTTTTTATTCTATTTAAATCCCTAACCTTATAATATAGGAGTATATTGGTCTATTTCTTTTTGAAAGCTTGTTTTTTCCGTTGGTTACTAACTAGGGAATCACCAACCCTTTCTCCAAGGGTATTTTGTAGAATTAAGGAAAAAAAAGCATTAAGACAAATATTAAAAAAAAGAAAAAAATCTATTAACCAATCAAATCTAACCTGAATCAATTAATATCTCACAAATAATAATAATATTATTATTATTATATAATTCTTTCTATTTTCTTTCCCACTTATAATAATTATTCCAAAAATAATAGAAAAAGACAACTAAAGATACCACAAAATAATAATTACCCAACTTTTAACTTCACAAATTATATTACCATTAAAAGTTGTAATAGAAAAGTTAAAAGTTGGATNAGATATTTGTTATTTGCGGTATCTTTAGTTGCTTTTTTTTTTTATTATTCTTGGAATAGTTATTATTTTTTATTATTCTTGGAATAGTTATTATAAATGAGAAAGAAAATAGAAAATAATTATATTATAATAATAATAATAATAATTATTATTATTATTATTTGTGAAATATTGATTGATTTAGGTTGGATTTGATTAGTTAAAGGTTTGTTTTTTAAATATTTGTCTTAATGTTTATTTTTTCTTAATTCCACAAAATACCCGCGGAGAAAGGGTAGATGACTCCGACGTCAGAAACCAATGAAAAAAACAAGCTTTTAAATAGAAATGGACCAATATGCTCCTATATAATAAGGTTAGGGATTTGAATAGATCAGAAAAATAGTTGAGGATGAATATGCCAAAACAACTAAAAATTGAGGACTAATGGTGCCAATAACCTCTTATCGCCGCATGGAACACTACAGCCAGACTCATTAAATGTATAATTATGGTAACAATTTCATAAAATATCTTCTAAAACTCTTTCATAAACCGGAGTTGTGATCTTAAAAGTAAGATTTTAGAGAAAAATGACACTCCATACGACTTTTAAAAAATAAGACCAAAATATTGACATTCTCAAAATAATTATTTTTTTATGACATCTAGTAGCATTTTTCAAAATAAATATTTTGGTTGCTGGAATATAGTTATTAGAAACTAATTTAGCTTTTTGTATCCGAAAACTAGATCTCAAAGAAATCAATTGATTACCAAAATCAGAATACAAAATAAAGGTTATTGAAAACTAGCAAAAAATGTTACTTGAAACTAATTTAGTTTTTTAGAAACTCCAAAACAATTTGATTACTATAAATTGAAAAACAAATTTTATTAATTGAAACTATTTCAGTTTCTTGTAACCAAAATACTTAGAAAAATATTATTAAATGTCATATGGAAAAATAATTATTTTGAGAATATCATATTTCTTTTTATAAAAAACTTAAGTATAAGTGTCCAAATCCCAAAATTTTATTTGGTATGGGAAAAAAACAAACTTTTGGAAATAGAAATTTTTTTTGTTATTTTTATTTTTATTTTTCAAACTACTTTTACGATTTGATGGCTTGATGCTAACGGTGATGAACTGATTAAGCACATGAAAATAATGGGAATTGTGAAACTTATGAAATTACTTTTCACAGAAAAATAATACCTTATTTTCAGGAAAAGAAAGAAAAAAAAAACTAAAATGTACAAAATGATTAAATAAGCATCAAAACTACACAAGATACAAATAGAGTCGGCTCAACTAATTTTGAAGCCTAGGGTGAAAATTAAAAAAAAAAATTCCTAGAACTAAATTGAACTTATAAGAAATTTTTAGACATTTTTCTTTGAAAATTTATTATTATTATTTCTTAAAATAGAAACCCAAATCATAAAAGATATAAGAGCGTAAAATAAAAAAAAAATCTATTTCAAACAAGATTATTTTAAATTCTTTAAAACAACTTCTTTTATGTATATTGGTTGTATAATACATATGTAAATTATGATAATATAATGACTTGATTAAAATATATTGTGGGACACGTTCCTAAATCATACACTACGTAAACGATTAAGTGGCAGAACAGTTCACAAGCGGGGTACACCGTCCAACACGTGTCCAGAGTGACCGATTAAAAGCCACACGAGTTGCACGTGGTACCGCATAGGCCCATGGACTGTCCGAGGCCAGGGCCGAACCCATCTCAGACCCTGGATGGATTCGGTCCAGTCTGATTCTTACCTCGACAGCTGGGGGTCGGGAGCCTCAAGAGTCTTCCACCAGAATACTGTGGGAAGCAGCTCACCGCTCTAGACCCAGACATAGCACTTAATGCAATCTTGGATAGGTGAGCGCATTGAGTAAGTCGTCGTGACAACACGACAGCTTGTCAAAATCTCATCCCCGACAGGCTAGAGTCATAGGGGACAATAAAAAACAGGTCGCGACGATGCAAGGGAGGTCACGGTAACCACGACCCGTGATTTTTGGAGTAAGTCATGATGAAAAAAGGTACACGATCCTGGGATTGAAAGCCAGAAAGCTCCCAGTTCCAGGATTATATATATAAGCCTTGTTTCCTCCCAAAAGAAGGAGATAGACAATATACAAAAAAACGTTTACAGAGAAAAACTAAATCTTTACTGTTCAGTCTCAGGGATAAATCACTAACTTAAGTATCGGAGAGTCTTTGCAGATGGCCACCCTCGCCTCTCCGTCTCAGCCTGAAGCTAAAAGCATTCCGGAATAGCAAGGATATGTGGATAGTTGGTAGATATAACGTCAACAGTTCATAAATACGTGGACAGCTGGTAAGAACAACACTAACAATTTGGCGCTGTCTGTGAAAAATAGTTGAGAGTGAGAGAAGAAACAGGAGCATCATGATCGTGCTCTTTCCGAATAAAAGGCCATACAATGACGAATGGCACCCTCAAGAATGACAACTAGGAGCACATGTTTTGACGTCGAAGGGAGCTCCTGGGAAGACTAGGTCTGGAGTAAAAGTTAGACCAAATGCTTGTAGTCCTAGCAGAAACAAACTGAAAAGCAGAGATGGCCCACAAGGCCGTCCTGGGTTTAAATGACGAAGTCGCAGAGGTGCGCAAAAATAACACCCGCCTCAAAAATCTACTGGCAAGTGAAGCCAGGAGCGGACGAAGGGAGGACTTTGATGAAGAGATCTAACATGAGTCCGGGGGCCAGCTGCCGATAGAAGTCCCTGTCCCATCCAGATCGCAGATGCAGGGGGAGCGGCAGAGCCAGACAAGGCCTTTCCGGGCCAGAGCAGCGTTGGACAAAAGGCACCAGGAAAGCCCAGTAGGTGCACTTCCCAACTGGAAACAAGAGATGATGGCAGAGTTAAGTAAGAGACTCGGAGTCCATCACAGCCAGATCTCCGATGATCTGGCAGAGTAGACCGTGCGAGAAATCAATCGGACGGCCTTCACCAATCAGATCCAGTTGGAGCTCAAGCAGAAGGACTTCACAATCCCAACCTTCAGACCATCCGAGGGAAAGACTGACCCCCTCGATCACATATACTACTTTCAACAGAAGATGTCCTTGGAGACCAGGGATGAGACTGTGACTTGCAAAGTCTTCTCCACTACCCTGGTAGGGCCGGTATGCTGTAGTTCAGATAACTGTCGGAGAAGTCTATAAACAGATTTGAAGACTTTTGCAAACTGTTCTTAAGGCAGTACACGGGCGCCCGGAGGCAGTAGAAAACCATGTGAGATCTCGACCGGTTGGAGCAATCTGTGAGCGAGTCTCCAAGAGAATACTTTTCGCGTTTCCTAGAGGTAATGTCCTTGGTGCACAACACCGACTCGGTGCAAGCCACGAGTTCATTCATCAGGAGCCTACAGCCAGGGTCGATGCTGTCAGACCATCTGCTTTTGAATCTGCCGTACGACATGGCAGATATCCAGGCAAACTCAGAAGGGGTAATCAGGGTGCTGGAAAGCCACCAAAAAGCGTCCAAGGCCTCCGCTGCGATAACAATGGCATCGATGCAAACCCTGATCCTGCAAGGAATAAAGAGGCCTGCATCGGCCTAGGGGCCATCTCTAAAGCAGGAAGCCCCAGCTCGAGGCAGTCAAGAGAGTGGTAAAAGGAGGAAGACTTTTAAGGATCCTCTGTCAAAATATGAGTTGAACACGCCGATTGAAATGATCTACCTCCAGAACAGGAACATGAGCATTTTCAAAGACCCGCCCAAATCCGGTATTCCTAAGCATATGAAAAACAAGAGCAGGTATTGCCGATTTGACAAAGATCACGGGCATGATACCGTCAATTGCTGTAGCCTTTACGCGTAGGTTATGATGGAAATCCAAGATGGAAAGTTGAAGTAGTACGTATACGTAAAGACGGGCGGGAACCAGTTGAAGGAGGATGCCGCCAGACCCGAGAAGGGAAAGAAGACCTAAGCCTCCGGGTCGGGAGAACAAACTCTGAGGATAGTTCCAACGATCATAGGCAGATCGGAGCCTACCCAGGGTCAGGAGGATAAAGAAAAGTACTGAAAGAGGACTGAGGAAAGGGTGAAGCACCTGAGGGGGATGGACCATTCCGTGAACCATATGACGACGGAAGAAAGCTACGCCTCAGCTGCCCTCATCGCCTTCACCCAGCAAGACCTAACCACAGTGTGCCTGCCTCATAATGACCCCTTAATGATTAAGCTACAGATTGACTTCGCGTTGGTCGGGAGGGTCTTAATCGACGGCAGAAGTAGCGTCGACGTCCTGTTCCTTAGCAAGTTTGAGAGCATGGGCCTAGATCGAAATGCGCTCAGGCAGACCTGTCAGCCGTTGTTCGCCTTCAACGGTGCTAGGGTCAGCCCCTTAGGCGTCGTGACTCTGAAGGTCTGTACTGCAGAAAGATGTCTGGATGTGGATTTCGTCGTCATCCACTGCCAGTCTTCCTTCAACATCATCATGGAGAGAGGGTGGATCCATGCCATGCATAGGGTCACCTCCACCTTCCACCAGTTCTTGAGATATCTATCAAAGGATGGCACTTATACGACAGACATTAAAGGGGACCATGCCTCTGCGAAAAAATATTTTTCAATCACCCTGAGTGGGCCTGATACAAACACGAGCCCCTCGATAGGGGACAGATAGCAATCAAAGGACCGCCTGCCGGCGTACATGAAGTGGATCGAAGAGGAGTCTGACGAGCTAGAATCCACGATTGAGGAACTAGTGGTAGTCCCTTTGAAAGAGGCAGAGCTGGGAAAGGTAGTCCTAATCAGGGCCCTGCTGCCTGAGGAAGAAAAGAACGAACTATTGGGGTTCCTTAGGCAGAATGAAGATGTCTTCTTGTGGTCCCACGATGATATGCCCGGGATAGACCTCGCATATGCCTGCCACCGATTGAATGTGGACCCCAATTTCCCTCTGGTCAGATAAAGGCCCCGAAGGTTCACACCAGAGAAAAACAGGACGATCAATAGAGAGGTAGAGACACTACTGGAGAATGGCCTGATCATGGAATGCGTATACCCATGCTGGGTCTCCAACCCGGTAGTGGTGAAGAAGAAAAACGGCGACGACTGCACTTGTATAGACTTTACTAACCTAAACAAGGCCTGCCCGAAGGACAGCTTCCCCCTGCCAAGGATCGACCAAATGGTCGACGCTACGGCTAGCTTTGACAGGATGAGCTTCTTGGATGCCTACTCTAGATACAATCAGATTCCTCTATACGAGGAAGACCAGGTCCACACGGTGTTCATTACGGAGCGAGGTCTGTACTGTTATAGGCACATGCGTTTTAGCTTGCAGAATGCAGGGACGACCTACTAGAGGCTCATGAAGAAAATGTTCACTTGACTGTTCGGGAAGACGATGGAAGTCTACATCGATGACATGGTTATAAAGAGCAAGGAGGCTTCGGACCATATGGGACACATGGATGAATGTTTTCAAATCCTGAGGCGATACCGGATGTGTCTGAACCCCCAAGAAGTGCGCATTTGGGGTGTCTTCTGGCCAGTTCCTGGGACACATCGTGAGCAGAAGAGGCATTGAGGCCAACCTGACCCAGTTGTCTTCTATCGCAGACGAGAAAAGACCCTCGACCATTCTGGAGGTCCAATGCCTAACCAGGAAGATAGCCGCCCTCAACCGTTTTGTCTCCAAGATATCTAACCTCGGCAAGCCCCAGAAGATGTGGTGCCCCGGGAGCGACTGAAGATAGAAAGTGGGGTAAGAGCTCTTTTTGGGGATGAGGGTAAGCCTATAGGCATAGAAAACTACTTCCAGGTCGTTGTGCGTATTAAGAAGTACGGACAAGGCAGAAAACCCCATCAAGCTCATGACTCCGTTAGCATGGAGCTGTATTGGATGAATCCCCGTAAGGCTAAAAGACTGGTGGACCAAGGGAGAAAGAGGAAACCGCAGCCACTCCAGATGCCTCCTCCCTAGGACAATGGAGCCTTCTGGAGCAGAGAGATAAAGGTACCAGTCCGCCGGGCCATCGACCCACTTTAAAGTGACTCCGCCAGGGAAGCAGAGCTACCTCTTCAACGACCCTAATTCGGAATCCGCAATGGGGCGGAGTTTCTGACTCTGATTCAGGGCCATCGTATTAGTTACGATCAAAGAAGACGAAAGGCTTTGGAGAAAGGGAGATGCGAAAACCCTAAGATTTGAGAAAGTTGGAATACTTGGAGATTTAGGTAAAGTAAGAAATAAACATAAATGCGGCTTTTATAGAGGGGGAGCCAAAGAGTTTTTTCCCTGGAGGAGAGCAGGGCAAGGAATATGGAGGCATTAGAATTTCAAAAATTTGAAAAAATTGTGACGCGGGATAGCGTACCCCAACGTCGGCAATTAGGGAGGAGTGACAGTGGGGGAGCTATGTGTATCCCTTGAATTGGAGGACCGAAGAAACGATTTCCCCACTTGATGGATACGAATCTATCAAATAAGGAAATTGGGGCAGTTATGGGACCCGTTCCTAAATCATACACCACGTAGACGATTAAGTGGCAGAACAGGTCACAAGCGGGGCACACCGTCCGACACGTATCCAGAGTGTCCGATTAAAAGTCACATGAGTCGTACGTGATACCGCATAGGCTCATGGGCTGTCCGAGGCCAGGGCCGAACCCATCCCAAACCCTGGATGGATTCGGCCTAGTCCGATTCTTACCTCGACAGCTGGGGGTTGGGAGCCTCAAGGGTCTTCCGCCAGAATACCGTGGCAAGCAGCTCACCGTTCTAGACCCAGACAGAGTATTTAATGCGATCCTGCGTAGGTGCGCGCATTGGGTAAGTTGTCCTGACAGAACGGCGGCTTGTCAAAATCTCACCCCTGACAGTCTGGAGTCGTAGGGGACGGCGAAAAACAGGCCACGATGATGCAAGGTAGGTCACGGTAACAACGATCCGTGATTTCTGGAGTAAGTCATGATGGAAAAAGATATTCGATCCTGGGATTAAGAGCTAGAAAACTCCCAATTCTAGGATTATATATATAAGCCTTGTTTCCTCCCAAAAGAAGGAGGTAGACAATATACAAAAAAACATTTGCAAAGAAAAACTAAATCCATACTGTTCAGTTTTAGGGATAAATCACTAACTTAAGCATCGGAGAGTCTTTGCAGGTGACCACCCTCGCCTCTCCGTCTCAGCCTGAAGCTAAAGGCATTCCGGGATAACAAGGATACGTGGACAGTTGGTGGATACAACGTCAGCAGTTCATAAACACGTGGACAGCTAATAAGAACAGCATCAACATATATTATTGGCTATTTTGGAAGGAAAATTAGCTTCACAACTAAAAGAGTGGACGTTGAATGAGAAATTATTGACAATTAAAATTTTTGGAAGGAAAAGAAAGCAAGATGCTTATCAATTTCTTTTGTAGTAAATAAAAAATTCTTGAATTTTAGAAAAATACAATAATTTATTGAATTGAAATTAAAATTTTTGTAGCAGGTTGAAATTACTAAAAATTATTTATATATTTTGAGCTTATACACATAGATATTAAAAACTTTTAAATGTGTAAAATTTTTAAAGAAAATTAGTAATTTAGGGCTTGGCTTCATGCCTTATCGAGCCACCCTTGGATACAAAAACCATAATTAAGCCAAAAAAAAAAAGAAAAGAAAAAGAAAGCGATAGGAAATCATTACCCATAATTTTGGAATCATGTTGAGAATTAATTACTAATACATTACTACCGCGCAAGGGTACAGAAAACCCCTAATTTCCATTGACCTTCGGTACTACCATTCCTCCTCCATCACCTGGAGACCGAGAGCGCGTGTAGATCGCGCGTAGAACAATATCTTACGTAACCATTTCCCTTCCAAACTCGTTCGTGCAATCGTGGCGGCGCAGCTCATAAATTTCAAACAAATACGTGAAAATAAATTCACATTTATATTTTAAAATAACAATCGGTTATACTTCCCAGCCAGTATAATGGTTATTTTAAAATTAATATTTTTTAAAACTTTTTGTTAAATTATTTTATTTTATTTTTATGTACATTAATTCATTACATTACAACCATACTGCCCCTCGGTACTACTATCCCTATAAATACCAACCTCCTCTAGCTTTTTATTTTGCTCCAAAGAGATACTACTTCTCCTCTTACTACTACTACTACTAATACTACTCAAACCATCTCCTTCTTCGTCATAACACCATGAAAACAGACATTGAAAGCCTCTGGGTTTTTGCCCTAGCTTCCAAATCATACACAGCTCTCACCCAGGAGACCAGCTTTGCATGGTTGGTTCTCATCGTGGGCCTGGCCTGGTTCGCCATGGCCTTGCTCTATTGGGCTCACCCGGGCGGTCCAGCCTGGGGCAAGTACAAATGGAGGTACAACAACAACAGCAACAACAGCAACAACAAACCGCTACTCAGGCCCACTATTCCCGGCCCAAGAGGCCTGCCCCTCCTCGGCAGCATGGGCCTCATGGCGTCCCTGGCCCACCGCCGCATAGCCGCGGCGGCCGGGGCATGCAGCGCGAGGCGCCTCATGGCCTTCAGCCTCGGGGAGACTCGGGTCGTGGTGACGTGTCATCCCGACGTGGCGAGGGAGATGCTCAACAGCTCGGTCTTCGCCGACCGTCCGATCAAGGAATCGGCCTACGGGCTGATGTTCAACCGCTCGATCGGGTTCGCCCCTTACGGCCTCTACTGGCGAACCCTGCGAAGGATCGCCGCGGCTCACCTCTTCTGCCCGAAGCAGATTAAGGCCTCGGAGCTCCAGAGGCGAGAAATCGCCGATCAAATGGTGGGACTGTTGTCAAAAGATCGGCGAGGAGGAGGAGAGTCAGGGCGGGGGCTGCGAGTGCGTGAAGTGCTGAAGCGGGCCTCGCTCAACAACATGATGGGCTCCGTTTTCGGGCGAGTTTACGGGCTTGATTATCATGACTCGGTCTCGAGTAATAATGAGTTGGAGGAACTGAGGGAGCTCGTGGATGAAGGGTATGAGTTGTTGGGCTTGTTGAACTGGTCCGACCACCTCCCTTGGTTGGCCGACCTCGATGCCCAGAGAATCCGATTCCGATGCTCCAAACTCGTCCCAAAAGTGAACCGTTTCGTCGCCCGAATCATCTCGGAGCACCGCTCCTCCCGAACCGGTGAAAGAACCCGGGACTTCGTTGACGTTTTGCTTTCCCTCCAAGGAACCGATAAGTTGTCCGACTCCGACATGATCGCCGTACTTTGGGTAATTTTACTATTAAATTATCAGTTAAATTTATGATATAAGCATGATGAATACGTACTAGCCATCATGTGCAATTAGTAAATTGATATGGTTGTATTTTCTTTTCTTTTTTTTTTTTCCCATAAATTCACTAAAGATGTTTAGTGATGAAATATTTTGGTTGGACGTGATTTAGTATATCAAGAAATAAAAGCTAAAAGGGAATAATTAGTACAAAAATATTATTTTCTTTTGTATAGTTTTGAACGTGAGTTTAACGGTTTATAATTATTATAGTAAACAGCCGTATTCATATATTTGTCTTTTTGTTTTTGACAGGAAATGATATTTAGAGGGACTGATACTGTAGCCGTACTGATCGAGTGGATTCTAGCGAGGATGGTGCTTCACCCTGATGTTCAATCAGCGGTCCAGGATGAGCTAGACAAGGTGGTGGGGCGATCAAGATCCGTTACCGAATCCGATATGTCCCAATTGGTGTATTTGACGGCTGTGGTTAAGGAAGTCCTGAGGCTACACCCTCCGGGCCCACTGCTCTCGTGGGCCCGCTTGGCCATTACTGATACCACCATTGATGGGTATCACGTGCCCAAGGGGACCACCTCTATGGTGAACATGTGGGCCATATCTAGGGACCCGGAGTTTTGGGTGGACCCTTTGGAATTTATGCCCCAGAGGTTTGTGACACACGACAAGAACGAGGTGGAGTTCTCCGTATTCGGGTCGGATCTTAGGCTCGCTCCATTCGGGTCGGGTAGGAGGACTTGCCCCGGAAAGACCTTGGGGTTGACCACGGTTTGCTTTTGGGTGGCGTCACTCTTGCACGAGTTCGAATGGCTACCAAGTAGTCAGAGTCCCGTTGACTTGTCCGAGGTACTAAGGTTGTCATGTGAGATGGCTAGTCCACTCAACGTGAAGGTGCGCCCCAGAGGTTGGATAATAAACACATCTCACTGAAAAAAAAAAGTTAATAGGGGGGGGGGGGGGGGGGGAAAATGGGTAAAGGAAAAGAAAGAGGGAAATTAAAAAATATATATTATTATATGTGAAAAAGAAGTTTCCATTTGGGCTTTTATGTTGCTTGGGGCTTGGGGCTATCACTATCATGGATCTCGATAGTATTTTGATAGCTGTAAGTATATATGGAGGTGTTTAACATAACTACTGTAAATATTGGTGAAGTCAATACAAGTTTTTCTTGTTTACACTTTCAATATATTTGTAGTTTTGCTAAATCCTATGTCTATAATGCGTTGTACTGATAAATATCATTCCTGTCAATATGTATGTATAGAAGTGACAAAATTTGAAGCTTAAATCTTAATATCTTAAGCTTGAATAGAAATATGGTTTACCAATTAGCTAGACTAAATATTGTGGCTACACAATGTGTCTGGCTGCATTCTATACGTGCTCAGCGATCCCCATTCTAAAACTAGTAAGAAAAAAAATGGATTGAGAAAGTCCATGTTTGATGAAGGGGAAAGAAAGCCGTTTAAAATTAAATATTGATGTTTGTGGAAGTTGGCAGTGGCATCATACGGATAGGAGCTACGGAAAATGCCATAGTTTTTTTTTATTGGCTATTTATATTTGATAATATGTATTTCTTTTCTCACTACTCATCAACCCTATGAACAATGGCGACCCTTGGCTTCTCGAATAATAATATTTGACAGCCATAGAGAGAGGCGATAGTTTTAACATTATGTGGAATTTTCGTTTCCATTAGCGAAAGAATAATAAAAATGGAATAGAATAAAATATACTAAGCAAACAAAATATAGATTTATATTGTTTACAAATATCACTTATTGTCACGGTTTACGTCTTCTCTCGTAGTTATACTAGTTAATTAGTACTTTCGTCAGCTAATTAGAAAGAAAGATAGTATTTGCAGCCAGCCATTTTTTTTTCCCCCCCTTTTTTTGGGTGTTTACTTTGAAAAGTGATGGGCCATTGAAGAGAAATGGTAGACTTGTATGTAAACCGGATATTCTTTTCCACAACAAATTAAAATGTTGCAAATGATTTGACACGCTTGCTATGGCCTATAAAATATTATATCAATTCGATATAGTGCACATATTTTACTGATTAATGGCATTAGGAACATATCAGAATCAAACATACACAAATTTAACGAAATCTGATAAAAATCATATGCTTTAGAATTATTTTATCAATACTGATATGATTTTTTTAAAAAAATTTTCCCGATCCTACCACATAAAAGCCCAAATGAAATTGAATTATGTACCCCTACCATATTTTGTTTCTTTGGTACTCTCTCACTGGCAAACGAAATGTGCAGTGAGTTGTGATGATAATGAAATGAAAAACAAAAAGGTGTCCAAAAGTTGAATTTGAGAGCAAAGAAGGGAAATTGTAACTTATATCAGAATGGAAAAAGTTTGAAAACAACCAAAATTAATAATCAAAACCTAATAGACTTTGTTAGCTGTCTCTTCAGGGATTGGATATGTCTAGCTCCACCAAAACAGTTATCAACCTTTATCTATATGGATTATGATTAATGAACAAGACCAGAGCCACACACAAAAAATAAAAGGAGCTTGGCTTGGCTCCACATCAATATCCGAATACAATATAATGCTCCACCATTTATCGAAATAACACGAGCATGATGACTGGAAGTAATTGTAGTAGTAGCACTGTACAGAACATGTCAAAATGAAATTGAGTTCTTGTTTTATTTTGTTCCTTTTTTAAAAAAAAAAAAAATCGTCTTTTGTGGTCATCATTTTTTTTTATACAATTAATTATATGTGCCTTTTTCTTCCACCCCTTAAATTCTACTCAAGAACGTAGTTCCTTAATTTTGGCAAACGAATCTACATGTAGCAAAGCAAAGCAGGGGTGCTATGCTTGGTTCATGCCAAGAATTTATTTTTGTTCAGTTGAATTCAATTGAGTTTAGATTATTTTCTTTCGAAACAATCATGACTGGCATATCAGATCTTAAACTCTCAACCATTAGATAGACCATC
>JXTB01000023.1:192903-210527 GCA_002914805.1 Parasponia andersonii | reverse complement strand
GAGGGGAAGAAAAAAGACAAACAAACACGGAAACACACATTAACTACCCAGCAAAACTTCTCCCGAATACATAGGTTAGGTTGAGTCCCGTTTCCAAATAAATAACTAAATAAGTTGTCGTCTTAAGCCTTCCCGTCATCCTTAGGGACATGTCGTTTGTTGAAAGTCATGTTCTAGAATCTAGAAATAGAAAGACTTGCGTTCAACACTCAACAGGGATAGAACCATGTCAGCATGCAACCTAAAAACGTGCCATTCTACTTTCAAACGACATGTCGTTCGATCATGCCATAAGGTAAGAAAAACAGAAAAATAATAAGGAACGCAATCTAGAGTGGAAGTAAATATTTAGCACCACAACTGCTTAAAACTGGAGGCACAGGCCTAGGAAACGACTGGATTGAATTATTTTGAGTTCACATGGAGGGATAGTACAAAAGCATTCAAAACTACAAGGCATTATTATCTTTTAGCAGAGTACATTAACTTGGGATCAATGTTGGGTTGGACAAAGATGAAAAAATTTGAACTATTTCTTTTTGCCGTAGAATTGCAGAGCGAACGCTATGCCTAAGATCAACAAAGGCAACAGAAACTGCAATATCTTTACTGCACTTCCAGAAGACTGGTCGGACTGAGAAGAAGAATGTGTAGGTGGCTTGTAGTTCGGCTTCTCCGGTAGAGTGGAAAGATCTACCTCCCCCACACAGTACTTTTTAAGCAGCTCCTTTGCATCATCACTGTGGCCTACATCTTCGAAATCATCGGTTGCATCTTTCTCTGTAAGAGGTAGAAATGAAATTTTACATTCTCATTCGGGGTTCCGAAGTGTAAAAAACAGTTGGAGAGAATAGCACTGATATTTAACTACAAGGGAGAGTGCACGTTCATACCGGCTGCTAGTAGCAAGACTTCATCACCACCAGGATGTTCTTCCAAAAATTCAGTCACATCATAGGCCTTTGGAAGTAGTTCAAGATACATTAGTAAGAAAAATGAGATTTGACGGCAGTAGATGAATAATCTAACTATAAAAATGAAGGAAAAAAGTGTATTAATGATATGCAAATGCAAAGAACAATCAACTTGAAGGAAAGAAATCAAGACTTAAAAAGAACGCTTGACTAGTTTGGTGGATTTGTTACGGTAAAAGAGTGTCAATTGTAGACTTGTAGTTGAAGAGAAACCAGAAGGCACTAACAATGTCCAAAAGAATTTCATTATTAATTATTTCTTAACTATTAGTTTCCCTTTTCTTTAAGCAAAACACGAGTAGCAAAGATAAAGAAGGCACAATTGAGAAGTGTCACTCCTAGTACAACGCATTTACCAAAAGTTCAAGTAATGTTAGCCAGGTGATCTGTATCTGGTTTGCCTTTCTGGAAAATAAGATTTTTGAGTTATATATAATATTCAGAGCTCATTTACCTGGCAAGCAAATGGATATAGAGCTTTTCTGAGTCAAAGTGGACATCTACGTTCTTCAACCTATATAAGAACCACCAGAATTTTCCTTTTCTAGTTACTAGTTTCTTCGTATAGTTCATAATTTCGAATAAGAAATAATTAACGAATATATTTGGACTGATGAACTGAAGAGGTCTGTTGCAATACTGTTTGCTGATTGAACTGCTCCATTTCATTTGCCTATCAGTTAGAGGTACTGACCATCATCTAACAACATTATACTAATAAGCTGTTGTTCGTTTTTCTTATATCTGGCCTGAAAATGAACCTTGCAGATGTATGTTTGATTAAACGTAAATGAGCTAGATAAGACTAGTAACAGCTTTTTTGATGAACTGATTCTGAGCATGTTGTTGTATCTACGATGCATGAGTTAATTTGTTTCTCCCTTTTCCCCTCCTCTGGATCACGTATGTTTTACATTTTATAGGAGTGTTTTGCTCTTTAACACATCTTTTCTATTGAACCCCAAAACCTCTCTTCTCTAGTTTCTATGATTTTATGCTGTGTTACCCTGACAAATTATTAAACCAAAGTTCTTTTAGGAAGCCTCTCTTACTTTGGTCATAGTTCCTGGTACAGGAATAACATTAAAGAAGTAAAACAATATAGAATGCTCATTACTTAAGTTTCTAGTTTTGAACTTTTCTTGCCCTCACTCCACATCAAGGGAAAAAAAAAAAAAATTTGTGATAATAACCACAACCTGTAATTTTCTGTAAACTTATAGGCGTTGAAAGGAACTTTTTAAAAAAATTTGACACCTCGACCCAAACACAGAAAAAACAACCAACTCCTTACTCGTTTGCCTCCACGACTTATCTTATCGATCAAAGCATAATATCTTTTTCTAATTCAAGTACAATTGTCATTGCTGACTAGTTTTGTCATTGCTGACTAGTTTTCAATACTTCTAATATAGAATTAGACTATCAGAGAGACATTAGAAAAAATATACTGTACAAAAATCTTATGAAATTTTCATATTGTGGTGGGTAATAGAATTTGATTTTTCTCAAGAATTAGAATCTAATAAGCTGCAACTTTACTAACAACCCCCTTCAAAGTCTTATCACATCCAATAAAGTCCTCTCTTCTGTACAAGATAACGACTTTAAACTTTCAGCTATAATAATCTTTAATCTAAAGCAAAAGCAACAAAAACCATACATGAAAAAGAAAAGCTACCAACGAAAAGGCCTTGTCTTTAACCAGAAGTTTCTATATGAAAAAAATTAATAGACAGTAAGAAAGCAACCAAACCCAGAAACTGGATCAATTCACAAGGCTAGGATTCATAGATAAACAATCTATAAGAGATTTAAGAACCAAAGATCTGACCTTTCCAGAAATTATAATCCAGCAATCTTTCTTGTGGTTATGTTGGGCCACCTCATCAAAGGTAAACACTTTAGAACCTGAGGCCATCTTGGACCAACTTCTGTCACAGAAAGTCAACCAAAAAAATAAGCCAAAAACAAAGAGAACCCAGAAACCTATATGTTAGATTCAATCAATAAGTCCCAAAATTGAAGGAGAAGTTTCTTACATAACAGTGAAGATGACCCTTCAAACAGAGGTACGATCTCCCTCTAGAGGATTTTCTTCAGTCCGGCTTTGCTATCTTACCTCATTATTCGAAGCTTAAAAAGAGAAAAATATAGCTGACTATTTGGACTCTGACCATTGGCCTACTTTATATATTTATTACCATTGTCCTTTAATACTAAATAAACTAATCCCAGATTTTATAGGTTATTAAATTTAATTACCCATGAATTAGACCTTCGTTTTTAGCTTTTTTTTTTATTATAAAAAATTTGTCCAAATTCGACAACCCTTTTATTTATTTATTTTTCAAAGAAGTCCAACTTGGGCTGCCAGCTTGAGAAGTTCCAACCGCTATGGTTCGCAAGAGCCTAATGGATGTGAGAAACCAACTTTTGTTCTGACCATGTCCTATCTAAAATTCTAACTGTTCTCATTTGGTTAAGGGTAGATTAAATGGTCCATTCATACAAAGGTTATGTAAAATTATGAATGAGCATTTTATTTTTCAATAATATAAAGAAATGTAAACTTATTAAAATAGGTTTGCCTTATTATAAATTTTCTTACTTTTTCTTGCATGTTATTCCTTTATTTAAAAATAAAAATTCCTATTTTGTTTTAGAGGAGTATTCTTTTTTTTTTTTCTTTTTTTCATTTTTTTTCTTAAAAAAAGAGTTATTTCAGAGTATAAGAATTCAGTAGATTTATCTATATTTTTAATTCTTGATAAGTTGTCTTAAAATATTTTAAATTAGAAAGCCATTTTTTTTTTTAAATCAGAGCATATTTATGAGAAGGATGATCTTCTAAATGATTACAATATTGGAAACATTTTAGTGTAGGGTTTGTTGTTGATTCTAGTTTCGTTTCGTTTAAGTATATCAAATAAAAGAGTCAAAATTACCTTTTCTTTTTTTTTTTTTTTTTTTAAAAAGAGAGTCAAAATAGACCCAATTGAAACCAAACTAACATCCACACTCAAATCACACAATTGGCAATTTGGGCTGACAATTTGGACAATAATAAAACTTTAGTTCTCAAAACTTAAAAGTCATAAGCACATAATACATACTGATCGAGTCATCGTCCGCGTTTTTGACACCTCAAATGCTCAAACGATGACTTTCACAAAAAAGTTAACAACAATTCCAAAAGAAAAAGGTTGGTGAATCATGAACGTCAACAGAGCGGATATATATATATATATATATTCTTGCTGAAGATATTTTTAAAATGTATTTATGTTTATATCTTAATCTCTGCAACGAATTAATTCATTTTCATACTAAATTTTACTTTTTTAAAAAAATTATTATTATTATTTGTTATTATTTATCATTGCCATTACTATTGTTATTATTATTATTATTATTATTATTTTTCTGTCATTTTTATATTACTGCTTCATAAACTCCGAAAAAGAGGAAAAAAATTGAATGTAAGTGTTAAAAGATGGAAAATATAATTATATTCAATAAGAAGACGACACCTTTTCATAAATGTATCAAGACAGACAGTGATTAGTAAAGTTTGTAATAAACTGTTACGAGTGAGTTAGTCCTAGCATAGCTATTAATCATTGATTAGCTTTGGTTGTTAGCTGTTGTGTAGCTCAATTGTAAAACACCAATGTGTATATAAGATTTACTTCTATATCAAGATCTTATTAATCAATAATAAGAAATTCTTTGAGAAATTGTTCTTTTCTCTGAATATGGTAAATGAATTCAACATAGTATCAGAGCGGGATTTTCCACCATTAATGGCGAATTTAATCTCTACACAAGCTTCTTCGACATCTTCAATCTTCAATCTCACGATTTGTTCATGTGAGTTTCAACCAACTCATAGCCATTCAATCTCAGTGAAGCTTAACGATAGTAACTTTCTTCAATGGAAACAGCAAGTTTTTGCAGCAATTAGGGGCAAATAAACTCTAGAGGTTTCTTCAACCTGATTCAGTACCAAAAAATTTTCTTTTAGATTCATGTGTAGTTCAACTAATCAAGCTTACAATCCAGCCTACCTTAAGTGGGAGCAGCAAGATCAGTTGCTCATATCATGGCTTCTTTCTTCCATAGCATAAACCATTTTAACTCGCATGGTGAGTTGTGAAACCTCGAGTCAGGTTTGGACTTCACTTACTCAGTATTTTACTTCTCAAATTCAAGCTAAAATAGATCAATACAAGACTCAACTTCAAATTATAAAGAAAGATTCTCCTTCTCTTGATAAAATATCATTTGAAAATCAAAAGCTCAGTTGATTCTCTTGCTTTTTATTGGTCATTTTCTTATTCCCTTGGATCATATAAAAGCCATTTTTAATGGATTATCTGAACAATAGGATACTCTTATCTTCTCATTTTTGTCACGAACTGATCCTTATTCTGTTGTTAAGATAGAATCTCTATTATTATCACAAGAATCTCGAATTGAAAAACACATCAACGATCTTGACTCTAATCCAACAATTACAAATCTTGCTACTCAGCTGCCTAATACCAAAAATGGTTTCCCTTCATCACTTTCAACTCCTTATCATAATGGGTTCTCTCCTTATCAGTCAAGAAGAGGGTTCAATAATCAGAACAGAAACTTTGGAGGTAACCAGGACAGGGGATTCAATAATAGTGGCCCTTCTCAATCTCTTATGGTAACTCATCACAGCAATTTTTCCATTCTAGAGTTGGTTCTCATGCTCGAGGTGGTCGACCCAATTGGAATGCATGCCTAGATCTCAGTGCCAATTATGTGGGAAAGTTGGCCATGTTGTTCTTAACTAGTTTTACAGGTTCAACAAGTCATTTCAATGGTTTCACTCTTAGATCTCATCTCAAACTGCACTAATGCAAGCAATGCTAACCACTCCAGCTACTTCATGGAACATTGACTGGTATTTGGATTCAAGAGCAACCAATCATATTACACCAAATCCTCACAATCTTACTCACAGTGAAGGGTACATAGGCTAGGAGGTCATTCTTTATTTTCATTTCAGTTTGTGTCTAGAATTCTTAATCTTAACCAATCATTACATGCTTCTGATATTACCAAAAATTTACTTAGTGTGTCTAAGTATGTTAAAGATAGCTCAGTGGACTTTGAATTTCACTCCCTTTATTTTGTTAAGGATCTGTTGACCCAACAAATTTTGTTAAAGGGGACACTTTAGAATGGCCTCTATACCTTTGAGCAGTCTCAACTTTCCTTCCTTCAGTCACATCAGTCTCAACTTCCATTTCACAACTCAACCATAAGTTTAGTTTCTGTTCCTACTTCCACTTCTGTTAATCACATCTCATCTTTATCATGTACATAATGTAATTCTACTTCAGATTTGTATGATGTTCGGCACAATTGGTTGTATAGTTTATTCTTAATTCTTGTGATTTGTCGAAAGTCAATAAAAGTGCTACTCATTTTTGTATAGCTTGTAATCTTGGTAAAGCTCATAAATTTCCATTTCCATTCTCTCAAACTGAATGTGATGCTCCTCTTCAACTTGTATATGTAGATTTATGGGTTCTTCCCCCAGTCCTTCTTAGAATGGCTATAGGTATTACATTCACTTTGTAGATACATACTCCAAATTTAGGCTTTTCACACTTTTCTTAAATTCAAGTCACAAGTCGAATTACAACTTGGTACAAAAGATGTTACAAGCTGGGGTAGGAAGTATAGGGCATTTAGAGATTATTTTACAACTCAAGGCATAATTCATTGAAATTCATGTCCTAATACTCATGAGCAAAATTGAGACTACATAGAGAAAACATAGACATATTGTAGATTCTGTTTTAACCCTTTTTGCTCAAGCCTCTATGCCACTTAAGTATTGGGATGAAGCATTTAAACCTCTGGAAGTTTTATTTCACACTAAGCCCAATTACTCAGTATTAAGGGCTTTTGGACATGCATGCCTTCCTAATCTAAGACCCTATAATAATCCTAAGTTTTAGTTTCGACCAACTAAATGTATTTTTCTTGGCTATAGTTTAAATCATAATAGTTCTAAGTGCCTACCACTCGATAGTAGGATCTATATATCTTAAGATGTCAATTTTGATGAACATTCATTTCCTTTTGCATCTCGGTCCATATCCAATTCCTCTCCAGTATCTACAACTTCTGATTCATATTTTCACTCTCCATCCGCCACTATTCCCCTTGTCCAACCTCATCAAACTAGTTCTACTCCTAATGTCCAAGCTGGTCGACCATTTCCCATGTTGCTACTGATCAGACTAGTTGTACTATTAATGATCAGATTGTTATGCCTAATCCATCTGTGTCACAAATTAGAATGCTTCTCAAGATACTTCTCCACATGCTACTCCTTCTACTTCTCAGGCTTTTAATCATAACACTAATGTACATACCATGAAAACAAGGTCCAAGTCAAGTATTTTTAGGCCTAAAGCATTCATTGCAGCTGTTGAACTAGAATCCGTCTCAGCTGCTCTGCAAAATCCTTATTAGAAGTCTGCTATGGAGGACGAATTATTGGCATTGTCTCAAAATAATACTTGGAGCTTGGAAGAGCTTCCTACAGGTTGAACAACTATTGGGTGTAAATGGGTGTTTAAAGTAAAAGAAAATCGTGATAGCACGCTCATCAGATACAAGGCACGTCTAGTAGTTAAAATATTTCGTCAACAATCTAGCTTTGACTTTACAGAGACATTCAGTCCAGTTGTGAAACTTATTACTATTCATATAGTCCTCACTCTTGCTTTGAGCTATGGTTGGATTGTTAGACAACTTGATGTCAATAATACTTTTGTTAATAGTATCTTCAGGAAGAGGTATACATGGTTCAATCTCCTGGTTTTGAAGTAGCACACTCACCTAATCTTGTTTGCAAGCTTCATAAAGCTCTTTATGGCTTGAAACAGGCAACCAGAGCTTGGTTTGAGAAGCTTCACACCGCATTAATTGATTTTGGATTTCATTCTACCAAGGTAGATCAATCCTTGTTCAATCATGCCATTCAACAACATACAATACTGATGTTAGTTTATGTTGATGATATTCTAACAACAGGTAGCAGGACTACAGTAGTGTCACAGCTTATTACTGATTTTGATAAAGCATTTGCTCTAAAAGATCAAGATGAACTCAATTATTTCCTTGGAGTGCAAGTAAATTATACTGATCATGTAATTCACCTATCACAAACCAAATACATCAAGAATCTGTTATGTCGAGCTAAAATGCAGTATGCAAGGGCTACATCTACTCCAATGACTAGTAGGCTTTGATTGTCAGCATATGGAAGTAATGTGGTTCAAGATATACAACTCTATAGATCAGTGATTGGAGCTTTGTAATATGTCACTATGACTCGACCTGATATAGCTTATAGTGTTAATTGTGTTTGTCAATTCATGCAGAACTTGTTACAGTCTCACTGACTTGATGTCAAACAGATACTCGGGTATGTTAGTGGGTAAATTTAATCTGGTCTACACTTACAAAAGCCATCTCATCTAGACTTAGTAGCTTTCTGTGATGCTGACTAAGCCACTGATCCTGATAATCGAAGGTCTACTTCTGGGTATAGTAACTTTTTTTGTTCAAATTTAGTTGCTTGGCAATCCAAAAAGTAAGATATAGTTTTTAGATCCAACACTGAAGCTGAATGTCATAGCCTTGCCTACATTGTTGCAGAGATTACATGGATTCAATCATTGTTATCTGAATTACAAGCTCAGTGTTCTAAAATGCCAGAAGTGTGGTGTGGTAATCTAAGTACAATGATACTAGCAGCCAATCCTGTTCTACACGTAAGAACTAAGCACATAGAACTGGATTTATATTTTGTTAGAGAGAAGGTCATGAACAAGTCACTGGAGGTCAAACATGTTCCATCCCTTAATCAAGTTGCAGATTGTTTCACCAAGGCAATATTTAGCACACAGTTTCAAGGACTCAGAGACAAATTCAAAGTAGTAGACTTTGTCACAACCCAAAACCCGGGCTAGTGGTAGAAGAGGAATTTCGTAAGAATGAGAAATTCTTTGATTTATTTGAAAAGCGTCTAAAAAGTTTTAGTTTTATAAAACGGTCCATTTTAGATAACATATTTGGAATTTCACCTCGTAAAACTCTCTCACAATTCATATAGTCCATTAAACATAGATCGAATAAATACCAAAAAGAACGTAAATCAAATATAAGTCCAAACATCATCATCATCCATGTCAAAACAAACACCAGAATGACATATATGAATTCATGGACAAAAATTGAATATAGTAATCTTGGTTCAATGATAAAACAAAATCCAAACAGTCCAAATACCATAACAATATACTCCGAGCATTACCAAGATAATGAACTACAGTCAAGATGACCCTTTACTCCTCTTGATCTTCAAAGTCGCACCGGACACCACTTGAGGAAGGGAAGAAGGGAGTGAGCATAAAATGTCCAGTAAGAAAAATAATTATCTCGATCGAAAACATTTTAGTGAAGGAAAGCTCCTACATAGTTAGTTTAAATCTAAAACACACACACACACACACTTATATACATATATATATATATATATTTCAAATCAGAAATCCATATATATATATATATATACATATATATATATATATATGTATATAAAGTAGTACGATCAAAACCATCAATCCATATGCACATGACATAAATCAGTCCATACCCATGAGCTCACATCCTCTCATCTATGGAAACCTAAGATGATGGCACTAAGTGTACCTCATAGCCTGCCTGACACCTAAGCCCATAACTGGAAGGGACACCCATGTGTCACCTACCAAACCTGGAGGAGAAATCAAATTGCCTATGCTTGCCAAATGGGAAGGTAATCAGAAGTAACAAAACCTCACGCTGCTTTACGGACTCTACACTGAAGGTGAGGCACAGAGCATCATACTGTAGACCCATGATGCTAACACGGTACTCATGTATAATCCTATAACACGTGCAACACAGAACTAGAATATAAAAATAATCGTGCTCTGGTTTTTCAATAAAATAAGTATATTAGGTTTGTATAGAAAAAAAGTAGTATAACGGCTCTATTTTGATATACCCAAAATAATCTACACTCAGAAAATCTCTTGAGCAATACAGTATATATGTATATCATACCATCACATATGTTCAAGAAATTCAAAAATCATATTTATTTTCATATGTTGTAGAAATTAAGTTTCATTCGAAAGTAGTATAAACGAAGGTACCTGAATCCCTATCTCACAAGAATAGTGATATCATGCTATTGAATCCTTAAAGTATCGTTGACAATCGTCCGGAGGGTCGGGAACCAATTTTAAGTCATCAATCATCCTCTTGTGAAAAATCAACTTCTCAACAGAGCTTTAAATCCACAAATAAACCTCTTCCCTGAATTGCTAGCCCTTAAAATGTCTAGGTTAGATATATAACTTGTCTAATTCGGTTCCGGACCCATATCAAACGGGTGGCATGCAAATCGCGGCAAATCTTAGTCGTCCGATTTCAATTTTCGTGCCGATCACCAAATATAGGCAATATATATATGTATATCAAACATCTCTATTTTCTAAGTACAATCCAAAAATGATAACAAAAACACAATCTAACGGCCGGATTAAAAAGTCAAATTTAAACTTAAAATATCTAAAAATGGAAACTTTTGATTCGGGCAGTATGAGGTTAAGATATATATACCTTGAACTTCCTCTCGATGAGACGAATCCAACCAGCCTAAGAACACGAGTTGAAATGGCTCGAAACGACGCCGGTGACAAAAAGCTTCAAACGGTCGTCAATGGCATTTTTCGGCGAGCAGGCATCGGCAACAACTGGTGATTGCTGGCGGAGGTCCCTAGCGGCACGGTGAGTCGATGCCGGCAGGCTAGAGGGGCGGACGACAGCCTGAGATGGCTACTGTGACAGTTGTTCTTCTACGACCGAGAGAAACCGAGAGCGAGGGAGAAAGAGTGACCGGGGGCGAGGAAGAGAGAAGAGAGAGTGTGAGTGGAAGGCTGAGCCTATGTGGGGAATAAGTAAGGGATTGTGCAAATTTTTAAAAATTTGCACTATAGTCCCTGATTCCCAATCTCTCTCAAATTCGTCTTCATATTTTGTAATTTAGTCCTTCTGCACAAAACTTTTGTAAATTAATCCCTTCATTATTATATTCGAAAAGTTAGTAAAATTCCAATTCTACCCTCCTAAAAATCTGTGTTTTTATATTCTCCCCTCTTTATGAGAATTTCATTCTGAAATTCAAAATACAAGTCAAAGTTACATCACAATACAACTTATGACTGAAAGTTAAACAAATGAGGGTACTTCTTGTACATCTCCGTCTCAAGTTCCCAAGTAGCCTCGTCTTCTTTGTGATGTTTCCAAAGCACCTTGACAAGTGAAATCTCTCTATTGTGAAGCAACTTTTATTCTCTAGCCAACAAGCGAACAGGCTGCTACTCGTAGGATACATCTTCTTGAATTGGTCCATGCACGTACCGAACAACATGAGATGGATCTAGCGTGTGCTTCTTCAACATCGACACATGGAACGCATTATGCACGTGACCCAACTATGCAGGTAGATTCAAGCGGTATGCCACTTGTCGAATCCTCTCAGTGATCTCAAAAGGACTAACATTCCTTGGAGCAAGCATACCCTTAACCATAAACTTGTCACACCACGCCTTAGAGTCACTTTTAAGAATACAAAATCACCAATATCGAACTATACCTCACGCCTCTTTGGGTTAGCATAACTCTTCTGGCGACTCTAAATCTCCTTGAGCCTTTCTTGGATATCTTTGATCTTCTTAGTAGTCTCCTCAATCAGCTTAGGTTCAAGAGTAACACACTCTTCGGGCTCTATCTAACACAAATGTGACCTACATAGCCTCTCAAACAATACTTCATATGGAGCCACATGCATATTGGTCTGATAACTATTATTGTAAGCAAATTCTACCAAAGGAAGATGATCATCTCAGTTCTCACTAAAGTCCAGTGTGTAATAATGTAGCATGTCCTCAAGAACATTAATAGTTATTTCAGACTGACCATCTATCTCTGGACTTTCAAACTGACTATTTATCTCCAGATGGTGAGCCGTACTGATATCTAATTACATATCCAATGCTTTTTGCAAGGCCCTCCAAAGCTTAGAAGTGAACCTTAGATCTCTGTCAGAGACTATGCTTGAAGGCATACCATGCAAGTGTATAATGTTCTCCATATATAGTCTACTAAGCTTAGTAAGTGAGTAGTTCATCTAGATTGGTATAAAGTGAGCACTCTTCGTCAACTGATCGACTACTATCTAAACTGTGTCATTCTACTTCAAGATCTTTGGCAGACTGGTCACGAAGTCCATCGTGATCTTGTCCCTCTTCCATTCTGGAATTGGCAACTGCTGAAGTGACCCAGCTGGCCTCTGGTATTCAGCCTTAACTTGCTGACAAGTCAAATACTTAGCTATAAAGGTAGCTACATCTTTCTTCATCTCTTTCTACCAATACTGCCTCTTCAAGGCTCTATACATCTTATCACTACCCAGATGTATGGTGAAACTTGAATTATGAGCCTCAGTTAGAATAGTTTCTAGAAGATTAGAGTCATTAACTATAGCCAAATTCCCATTGAAAAGCAAAAACTCTTCTCTATTGGTTCTCTAACCATCTAACTGTTTACCATTCTGAAGTCGGTTCCAGATTGTCCTCAACTCCCTATCTTGCCACTGACTCTGTTGGACAGTCTGGAAAAGTGATGGTGAAGTCACAATATTGCTCAGACAAGCAACCCCTTCATTCTCGAAGTACTGTAAGTTGTAGTCACCAATCGCAACTGAGTCCCTCTAATCTTCAAACACCAGTACAGTTAATGCACCACGAGGCTTCCTACTAAAAGCATCATCTATAACATTAGCCTTACCAGGATGATACTGTAGGTCGAAGACATAATCCTCCGTATATTCAACCCATCTTCACTGTCTCAAGTTCAGTTCTTTCTGAGTAAAGAGATACTTCAAACTCTTATGATTAGAGAATATATAGAACTTCATACCATACAAGTATTATCGCCAAATTTTCAATGCAAAGATCACTACTACAAGCTTCAGATCATGGGTGGGATAGTTCCTCTCATGTGGCTTCAACTAACAAGAAGCATAGGCTACAACCTGACCATTCTGTATCAAGACACATTCCAAACTCGTCTTTGAAGCATTAGTATACACTACATAAAGTTCGCTATTATCAGGAACAGTAAGAACTGGTGCAGTGGTCAAACTCTGCTTCAACCTGACAAAAGCTTCTTCACTTTTGTGATTCCAAATAAACTTGACATCCTTTTTAGTCAACTTTGTCAAAGGCAAGGCGATTCTTGAGAAATCTTGCACAAAACAGTAGTAGTAACCTGCCAAACCAAAGAAACTCCGCACTTCTACCATATTTCTCGATCTCTCCCACTCTAAAACAGCTTTTATCTTAGCAGGATCGATTGAAATACCTCTATAAGAAATCACATTCCCCAAGAACTTTACTTCCGATATCCAAAAGTCACACTTTGATTTCTTGGCATACAACCGATGATCTCTCAAGCTCTTGAGTACTATCTCCAGATGTTCGATATGCTCTTCTCGAGTCTTGGAATACACCAGGATATCGTCAATGAACACAACCACAAAACGGTCTAACAATGACCTGAAGACTCAATTCATGAGATCCATAAATACTGTGGGAGCATTCGTCAAACCAAACGGGTTCACTAGAAACTCAAATGACAATATTGAGTTTTGAATGTCGTTTTAAGTATATCATCCTTTCTTATCTTCAACTGATAATAACTGGATCTCAAATCGATCTTGGAAAAGAACCTTGAACCACTGAGTTGATCAAACAACTCTTCTATCCTTGGTAAGGGATACTTGTTCTTCATTGTCAATTGATTGAACTTCCTATAGTCCATACAGAGTCTCAACAAACCATCAACTTTCTTCACAAATAAGTCATGAGCACCCCAAGGAGAAGTGCTACTGTGAATAAAACCCTTGGAAAGCAGGTCGTCCAACTATTCTCTCAACTCTTCCATCTCAGTAAGAGCCATGTGATATGCTAGAGTAGAAACTGGCTAAGCTTCAAGAACTAGTTCAATATTGAACTCAATCTCTCTATTTGGTGGTAACTCCAATAAGACTTTAGGAAACACCTATGAATACTCACTAATCACTGGGAACCATAGATTTTGATCATCTGTCCTCATCCCGCCATCAATGGCAAACAAGTTCTTATAACACTTGAGTTTCTTCCTTCCACCCATGCACGCTTTTAGAACAGGATTAGGCTTCAACGGACTCAACGGACTAGGTTGCCGCTTCATATAACAGTCTACAACAGCTCAATACTTCAACAACTAATCTATACTAAGTATCACGTCATATTGTACCATCAGTAACATAATTAAATCAGCAAGAAGTTTCCTATTATCGACCACAACTCGATGAGACTTACACACACTAAACACATCAGCTACTCCTCTTATAGGTGTACCCAATGTTAATACATAATCTAAATCAGAAAAATTTCAACCCTAACTATTGAGCAAACAATAAGGATATGAATGAATATGACATACCAGTATTAAATAAAACATGTACCCAAGAGTGCGAAAGAAGGATCATACCGCCAACAACACCTCAACTGGTATGATCCTGAGTATCATCTGCCCTAGTAAAAGCATAGGCTTGACCAATCACCTTTCTTTTTCCTCTTATTGCTTCTTTCCTAGCCCAGAGAGCTACTACTAGATCCTAGACCACTACTACCATATCCATGCCCACTCTAACTCCCTGAGTCCTGAGGAGTCGAAAAACTTTGAGTAAAACCCTGTGACAAGGTTGAGGGGAAGTAAAAGTCTGTGAAGCACTCTGTAATTGTTGCGGCCTTTCTCGAGAGTTCTGATAAGAAATAGAACCTAACTGGCTCCTCTGTAGTCCTCCCTAAGAAAGAGGAGATTTGTGCAGATAGTTAGGACACTCTTTCTTCCAATAACCCTACTGGCCATAAACGAAACATCTTCCATATGGACTATTTCTGCCACCCCCCAAAGAACCACTGTTGTTCAAGCTTCCACTTGTCAGAGTGCCCTGAGCTGTCCACTGCCACTATTTCCTTCTGGTGACTTTCCTGTCATTACCTTTCCGCTGGTTCCTCTTGGAATCCAATCCTTCTTCGACGGCCTCTACCTGCTAGGCAACTACTTCAATCTCAAGAATAGTATGGAAAGTTTGGGTATCAATTCTATTAAAAATGTTCCGATTTAGACCACTCCTGAACTTGGCAACTAGGTACTTCTCACTCATACCCGGTCTAAGAACAATACTTGCCAACTCAGTAAACTCTATCAAGTACTCATTCACCGTTCTGTCACCTTGAATCAACGTCTCAAACTGGTTCACCACTTCATCTTGTTGATCCTTATTAGCATACTTGGCTTTGAAAATCTATTCAAAGTCTTCCCAAGTCAGACCCACTACATCTTGCATCCGTTCCACTGTCTTCCACCAATGATTGGCACTCCCCGTCAAACGGGTAGCAACAAACACAACCTAAAACTTAACCGGAGTACCAAGGGCCCGAAAGTGCCTCTCTATCTCATGCAACTAAGCAATTGCTATGAGAGCTCCCGGTCTACTATCAAATTGCCCTGGTTGGAGATGCATGAACTGTTGGAGATAATCAGATTGATCCAACTGACGTTCTCTCTAAGTTGGAGCTAGAAGCTAATAGTCTGGATTGCTCATCTGGGTGAATGTCTGCTGCATTGCCTTGATTAAATGAGTGAAATCCTAACAAGGAGGTTCAACACTCGGCTAGTGTCTCGGAACTCTTCTTGGAGACTTTCTTAAAAGTCTGAAACAATATGTCAAACTATTAATGCGATAATGATGAATGCTTGTTATAAAATCAACTTTAATCTAGTTTAATGGTAATACGTCCGAGCTGTTAAACTCAAAGGTCTGATACCATAATTTCTGTCACAACCCAAAACCTGGGCTAGTGGTAGAAAAGGAATTTCCCAAAGATGAGAAATTTCTTAATTTATTTGAAAAATGTATAAAAAATTTAATTTTATAAAATGGTCCATTTTAGATAAAATATTTAGAATTTCATCCTGTGAACATCTCTCACAATTCGTATATACCATTACATATAGATTGAATAAATACCAAAAAGAACGTAAATCTAATATAAGTCCAAGAATCATCATCATCCACGTCAGAACAGATACCAGAATGGTATACATGAGTTCACAGACAAAATAGAATATAGTAATATTGGTTTAATACTAAAACAAAATCCAAGCAGTCCAAACGGTATAACAACATACTTTGAGCATTACCAAGATAACGAGCTATAGTCAAGATGACTCCTTACTCCTCTTGATCTCCAAAGTTATACTAGACACTATCTAAGGAAGAGAGGAAAGAAGTGAGCATAAAATGCCTAGTAGGAAAAACAGTTACCTCGATCGAAAATATTTTAGTGATGGAAAGCTCCTGCATAGTTAATTTAAATCCAAAACATGCGTACACATACACACACACACACACACACACACACACACACACACACACATATATATATATATATATATATATATATATATATAAATGGTTGCCAATTCAATAGGTATTTTTTTTTTTACCTATAGGTAGGTATTTTTTTTAACCATTGGATCACCATCTAATGGTAATCCAATGGCTATAATAAAGTGTATGAAAAGACGTGCATCATTAATACTCTTTTTCTCTCTTACTTTTTACAATAAAAAATGTGCATGCTAAATTTTCATTGGCCAAATTGATATCTATGCATAGGTAAAAAAAAATACCTACTGGATTGGTGCCCTATATATATATATGCATGTATACAAAGTAGTATAATCAAAACCATCAATCCACATGCATATGACACAAATCAACCTATAACTATGAGCTCACATCCTCTCATTTGTGAAAACCTAGGATGATAGCACAAAGTGTACCTAACAGCCTGTCTGACACCCAAGACCATACTCGGAGGGGACACTCATGTGTCGCCCACCAAACCTAGAGGGGTAACCGAATTGCCTATACTTGTCAAATGGGGAGGTAACCAGGAGTAACAAAATCATGTACAGGTTTATGGACTCTACACTGACGATGGGGCACGCAGCGCCACACTGTAAACCCACGAAGCTAACACGGTGCTTATGTATGATCCTATGACACGTGCAACACAAAACCGAAGTATGAAAATAATCGTGCTCTAGTTTTTAAATTAAATAAGTATATTAGGTTTGTATAAAAAAATAGGCAGTATAACGGTCCTATTTTGATATATCCAAAATAACCTGCACTCAGAAAATTCCAGAGTAATACAGTATATATGTATATCATACCATCACAATCTATCATATAAAACGAAGGTAACCGAATTCTTACCTCACATTAATAGAGATACCACGCTATTGAATCTTCAAGGTGTCGTTGACGATTGTCCGAAGAGTCGAGAACCAATTCTAAGCCCTTAATCATCCTCTTATAAAATACCAACTTCTCAAGGAGCTTCAAATCTACAAACG
>JXTB01000023.1:116387-192597 GCA_002914805.1 Parasponia andersonii | reverse complement strand
ACTTATTCTACCTTGAGTTTGAGCGGGGCTATCAAGACCGTTATTGATCAGGATAGTTTGTTATAAACCGTTAAGAGTTAGTTAGTCCTAGTCTAGCCGTTAATCATAGATTAGCTTTGGTTGTTATTATGTTGTTTAGCACAATTGTAAAACACCACTATGGCCCACTTCTATATAAAGATCTTATTAATCAATAATAAGAGATTCTTTCAGAAATTGTTCTTCTCTAGAGTTTCTAGTTCTCTGAATATTGTAAATAAATTCAACAGAATCGGTAAACATTTTTCACTTGTCAGTAACAATTCGACATGTAGTTCTAGACTACAATAAAGAATGATTAAAGAAAACTTTTGTATTTTATAAAACGGAGTTTCGTTCATTAGATGACTACTGTAGACACATAAAAGCATATTAATGTGTGGTTAAGACATTAATAAAATTAAAAGTTAGAGCAATATATCACTTTATGGATGATCTTATGTAAAATGAAATTATAATCGGTTTGTAATAGACTGATATATTATAAATTGTTGAGTATTATTTTACTGTAAAACCTATGTTAATTCTAAGTCACCGAAACTAGAGGTGTCAATTTGCCCTAGATGGGCAAAACTCCAAGGACTCGCCTCTAATAGGGTAGGAATGAGAGTGCCTACACAAGGATTAGGGGACGAGGATTAAAACCCCTTCCCAAGGCAGGCCGAGGGGTAGGGAATTAGGAAACCCACCCCGCATACTTCTTTTAATAAATAATATATATTATATAAAAAAAACAGACATGAAATAAGTATTTTAAAAATTAAAATACAATATTTAGGACTAACTTGTATTATTATAGTTAATTAATTTATTTTATCTTTTATTTTATTTATTTATTTATTTATTTTTAACAACCGAGGATTTTGAGCCCCAGTGGGGATTACCGGCCCCATCCTCCGACCTTGTTTATTCGGGGATAAGGTTGGGGACGAGGGAAGATTTAGAGGGTGAAGACGGGCATTCACTAGCCCCACCCTGCTCCCTCGTACCGTTTACATCACTAACTGAAACGACATTAAACTCATATGAATGATATGTTGTTTTTCAAGTCGTATGAACGACATGTCGGTATGCGGACTCTTGTTCAGAGAAAGTGAGATTTCTAAGTAACTGACATCAGTCTTTTTTTGGCATGTTCTTACTTAGGCAAGTAAAACAACATATACCAGAAGCTACATTTCGTTTTGTTCTTGCATGCAAAACGACATAAACTTCTTTGCTTTAATTTTTTTAAGTTGAAAGATAAAATGACATGAAGTTTATTTGTCCATGATGAATGACATTTAAATTAAAATGACATTAGTTTTAGGGAAAACGATACGTCTGGGTAGGCGACATTCAAAGAAGCAACAGGTGATGCCGCATTACAAATGAGATATAATTGTTGGAATGCACAAGTCATTTTTCCTCTTGTCAATTAACGACGTATTTCTAAAGAGGATATTTAGCATTACTACAACATTGGAACCTTATTATATGTTCCGGAAAGAAAGAAAAAATCTATTTTATAAAATTTTAGAGTTTCACCAATTGCTCTCGAATTAAGTCCTTGTACCACTTTTGTTTTCAAATTTTCAATTTAGAAAGGACATTATCCTGAACTTCGATCTTATAATTGGCCCTTCCACTAAAAAATTATCGTACTTAAATGTTTGGTATTCTATTCTGTATAAGGATTCTATATTGTATTAATTAATTTGGTTATACTTTTGTATTGTATTATTTAATATAATATCAAAATTTAATACGATATGAAAAAAATAATCTAAAACAAAATAAAAGTATATATTACACTATATTACATAATTTTACTTTAATGTAGTATCGTATCATGCACACTCTTTTCATTTTTCTGTTCTTAATTTCTCTCTCATCACTTTCTCTCTCGTATCACTTTATCCCTTTCAAAAGTGGTATTTTTCTAAAAAAATTTAAAAGTGATATTTTTTAAAATTTAACTAAAAAGTGGTCTTTGTAAATAAATTTTTTTAAAAGAGGTAATTTGACATGTGATACCTAAATATTTTTAAAAAAATAGTATTTTTCTAAGTAAATTTTTAAAAATAGTATTTTTCAAAATTAACTTTTTAATACAAATGTAAAATCAAACACAATATTGTAATAGAATTACATAATATAATACAGACCAATACAATATATTATAATACAATAAAATACAATACGACACATTAGACAGGGTCATAATTTAGAAATCAAAATAGTATAAAAGCCATAATTTGTGAACCATTAAGGAAATTAAGCCCTGTTTACATTTGTTTTGCAAGAACAAAAAGAATAGAAATTCCCAGTGTAATTTTTTTTTTTGCTGGGAAAATCCTAGTGTAACTAGTTTCATGTACTATGATATTATTTTATAGATCTACATAACATTGAGACAAATATTACAAAAAAAACTAAATGGTTTATTTCATTTATAGTCTCTAATTGTGGTCTTTGTACCACTTTAGCCAACTATAATTTGGCCATTGAATTTTACATGTGTAGATATTTATTATTATGAACTGAATGTTATATTTTTGAATTCAATGAAATTTTGACATAACGTCTAATGTGAAATAATAGCAAAGTTTGAGGTGAATTTAGCCTAAGCACCTGGCCACGTTTGGTTTAACTCTTTGAATGTGTGTATTTAAATAGAAATTCTAAAATGAATTATAATTTGAATGGAAGATATTTGAATAGAAACATATTAGAATGAGTTATAATTAGAATAGGAGCATTAGAATAGGAGCATTGGAATAGATCATTCAAAAACACTTCTTCTTCTCTATTCTCATCTAAGACACAAAAAACTCATTCTAATATTTGATGTAACTGATGAATCATTTAATAAAAAAATTGAATTATTAAAATAAACATCCATTCCAAAAGGCTATTTGAATAGAAAAATTATAGTTGTTGAAACAAATATCCATATAAATGAGTTTTTCATTCCAATAGAATGGAATGATTGAAACAAACTAGGGACTCTTATATTTCATGAATATCCCTTTTTTACTTTAAATCTTAATAGTTTTATACCTTTTGTAAAATCATACCGATAAATATAAATAATATCACTACTAATAGATATAATCATTTCATTCTTTGTTTCCTATTCTAGAATTTTTTGGGGGGCAAAAAGTCATCTATTTTTTTTTAAGAGAGTGTTAATTTTTTTATTTTTGTCATTCGAGAAATTTTATTTTCTGCAAATTAATGTCATTGACTTCGTAGATGATAATAAAGGATCAAGATCCTCTATCCAATATTACTTTTCTAAATTTTGTCCACCACGATATTGTCTCTCTCAAAAAAGCTTAATCTTCATTATTTTTCTCTCTTAAAAAACTCATGTTGTAGCCTTTGCAAGAGACCAGATGGCAAAGAGGGAGTAATTTGATCTCTTTCTCCGACCTCTTCTCTTTCTCCTCTTCTACTATCATCTTTGGTCTTTTTCGGAGATGAAGGATTTTTCTTTTTTTTTTTTTAATTTTCTAATAAGTCTATATTTATATCTGGTTATAGTATCATATTTGTGTAAATTTTGAACCATATAATTTTTAATTTCTATGGGATTTAAACTCTATTTATTAGATTTTGAATTCGAGATTTTTTTTTCTTTAATTTAGATTTATAATGCAAAAAAGTTGATTTTCTTTTTAGTAAAAGTAAATCTCATTTGATGTTAGAATCTTAGTTGTATACCCGTCAAAAACCCGGTCTAATAATAAGTGAAGGTAATTGTTTGTTGGTAATCCTTGTGATATTTTTCTCTTGAATGATTATAATAGTCCATAATTATTACTATTATTGTATTTATAATCTATTTTTCGTTTTTTTAAGTTCAAAATTGTAATTATCTGCGCTCGTATTGTAATTAAAGTTTCTTAGCTTTTATTAATTCTATCAAGGGAACCATTTTATATATAAAGAAAAATTGTGTCCACCACCAAAGTAATGACTCCTCACTTATCACCTTTATGGATGACAATAAAGGGTTAAAATGTTTTTGTTCAATCTCCTTTTCGTGAACAGTAGCTAGAGCACCAGAGATGAAGATGGCTTAACACTGTAAAATTAGAAATTAGCTTTGATCCTTTAATAAACCTATCGTATATATGCACCTCTATCTGGGTATATATTAGTTATTAGAGATCTTTCTTATTGAATATAAAATGTTTTATTCGTTACTTTATTGCAATATCCTCTAGGTCGTCATCCTAAAAAAATGTCTTTCGAAATAGATCATTCCTTCTTCTTATGAAAGATTCAGAAAAAATAAGAACAAAATTGGAATTTAATTACTGTCTGTCACGATGGATGTAATTGTTTAGGCTCCCTAAATTGCTCCAAATTGTCAAATGAACATGCGAGGGTGAGACAGACGATGCCGATGTGAAAATAATATGTATTATATATTTAACTAATTTCACTCGTATAAAAACATATGTACATTCTATATTACTCATTGATTTCAAAATGGTTCATCTAGAAATGGTCTTTTGTTATTTTAATTGCTTTGTTTCTGAAGGGGTCCTAATATTTTTGGGAACAATTGAAAAGAATAACTTTTTTTTTTTTGGAATATATATGAATAAATTCGAAAAAAGAGAAATAATAAGATTGCAGGACAAATATAGAAGACGAATTAGATTAATGAATGCCCTTTTATATATATATATATATATATATATCTTGAGTTTTCTCTCGAAGGGACGAATCCAACGAACCTAAGAACGCGAGCTGAAATGGCCCGAAATGACGCTAGTGACGAAAAGCTTCAAATAGTCGTCAATGGCATTTTCCGGCGAACAGACATCGATAGTAGCTGATAACGGCCGGCGGAGGTCTCGGGCGGCAGCGAGTTGACACCGACAGGCTAGAGGGGCAGACGACGGCCCAAGATGTCTACTATGGCGGCCATTCTTCTTTGGCCGAGAGAAACCGAGAGCAAGGGGGAGAGAGTGACCGGGAGCGAGGGAGAGAAGAGAGAGAGGGTGAGTGGAAGGCTGAGCCCACATGGGGAATAAGTAGGGGACTATGCAAATTTTTAAAAATTTGGACTATAGTTCCCGATTCTCAATCTCTCTCAAATTCGTGCTCAAATTTTGTAATTTAGTCATTCTGTACAAAATTTTTATAAATTAATTCGTGCATTATTATATCCAAAAGATTGGTAAAATTCGAATTCTACGCTCCTAAAAATTCGGGTTTTTACANCGAATTAGATTAATGAATGCCCTTTTATATATATATATATATATATATATGAAAGCCATAAACAGTGTTCCCCTAAAAAAAGAAAAAGATAAAAAGCTAACAGTGTTTTTTAAAAAATAAATGGTAGGCAATTAACTTTAACAGTTTTAACTAGAGCAATCAGATTAAGAAATCAATTAAATTCTATAAAATGACTACCAATAGGTAAAATAAATAAAAAATACTCCAAAAAAATTTTAGCTAACTAACTACTAAATCATAACTGTTAAGCCTATATCCAACAGTCAAAATTAGAGTTTTTCGCAAAATGTACCTTTGTTATAGTATATTTTAGTTTTTTGCAAAATACATCTTTGTCATAGTGTATTCTAGGAAATTTGCCCCTCTTTTATTGGTAAATACATCTTATTAAGTTTTAAATTATTTTAAATACAAAAATACTCATATCACTTTTCTTATTAATGGTCCATATTTCGACTAAATATGGGAAGCTGAATTATTAGACACCTTATTTAGCGTATTTCGATATTCGAGTCAAGTGCTTCTAACACTATGTCTAGAGCTAAATATTCAAACTTTTTTTTTCTTATAGAGTTGCTAGTCACCTTTGTCTAGCGTTCGATACCTTGTCTAGTACTTTTGACCTAAGGATATATACGTTATTTTATATTTTTTTTAAAAGGGGTGTAATTACCTAAAAACTATTGGAAGATGGTATATTTTCTAAAATTGACTAAAGAGAGTATATATTTTATCTAATTTCTCATAAAATTTTCAAAATTTTTATAACTATTGATAGGTAAATGTCAAAATCACTATTGAAGTCTGACCCATATATATATATATATATATATATATATATATATATATTTCTATAGTTTCCATTGGGGCTAGTTTAGTGGATAGGGTGGATTAGAGATTGGGTATTAGATCGAGAGTTTGACTCCAGGCTGCGTGAGTTATTTTACTTTATTTGTAGTAAGTGAAGGTCATTAGTTAAGTCCAACTGTTTTTTTTTTTTTTTAAAAATATTTGTGTTTCTATAGTATATATTATAAAATATGTACAAATTTTTAGGTATAATTTTTATACTTACATAAAATATTTAAAAAAATGTATTTTTATAGTATATATTATAAAATGTGTACTAAAAAGTAAAATTTTTATACTTATATAAAATATTTGTAGTATATATTTCTCTGCAAAAACAGATATAATAATAGTTATGAATTTGTTACTTAACAATGTATTTTCCAAGTTTGGAACACAGTACTATCTAGGTTAAAAGTTCAACCAATAAGTGATATATAATGACTATAATTCACTATTCATTCGCCCAATTTTCATGGACGACTTAGTTTCTAAAGGCATCGATGCTGCGATCTAGCATTCGAGCTTGAAGGTCTTGCGTTGCTCAGATCGGGCGGGATTAATCACCATTTTATACGAAAGCATGATTGAATCATCCCCTAAATGGACACAACTGCTTAATATCTTACCAAAATTACAGGGCCTTAAACTTGGAAACTAATTATAGTACCAAAGTGGTGTTCCAAACACTAACTCATTTAAGAAGAAAAGAAAAAAGCACCACTAATTTATTCCATTGGTGCCATGACAAATCCCGGTCCCCACCGGGAACCTTTTTTCTAGTGTAGTTTAATGGTCCAAGAAGCCTCCAAAATCAATAATTAACGACATTTTATTTGACAAATTATAATTTAAGTACCTTTATTCAATCTCGAAAACCAAAGTGATTGATAATCTATGGTCATTATGACTATGCAACACATCCAATACATATTAAACCAACATAACATCGTTGGTTAGCTCTTGTAATATGAAATGATCAGTACCAAGAGAAGAAACAAAAGTTGGTTATAATGTGATTAGTCAACAAAACAAGTTAGAGAGCGACCCTTTTGTCTGGGAATTATGCCATTATTGTCATATCATATGCTTTGCTTTAATTAAACACACTACTCGGGAGGAGAAATAATAACATATACATCTGCATACGACATAGAACTGCCAAAACGACATAATATAATTGCAATCATGATCAACATATGATATAGTATTAAAAAGCCAAAACAATTCAGAAAAATTACAAAATTAAACATGATATATTATAATCACACAGCTGCCAAACGGGTTCATATACACCAAAGCCTAATTATAATCGCCCTTCTAGAGTTACTTAATAGCAACGACATAATTAATCCATTTCAATTCTAGCAAGAAAACCAGGCAACAATCACTCACAGCTCAGATGCGGCACCTGCATGGATAGACAGCAGAGAAATATATAATATCAGTAAGCTCATGATTAAACATCTAAGTAAGATCAATGCCTTCATTGGCCATGTTTATATTTTTATTTTTATTTATGAAGACTACACGTTCAAAACTTACCAAGGAAATCTATACCTTTTAAAAAGGAAAAACCCAGTAAGATTAAGATGAGATGGACGGTGGTGACGATGTTTATTGTGTCATGAAAAACATAACAGCATGTACCATATATATATAGGATATAGCTATAGTAGCTTAGAGTTATTGGAGTCTAATATTTGACAACTTCTTCGTGGAATTATCTTTTGAGTTGTCACTTTGGATATAAAAAAGGGCCCATTACCAGTGGAGATAATTAGTACTATTGTTTCACATGGACTCTATTAATCATTGACTTGACCTGTAATTTTTGTGAAAAAAGTACGGAGCTGAACACACTGTCATGGTGGCATAATATCTAACTGTCACACTTTCGAAGCAAGCCCTTTATAATTTACACACGCACATATATATATATGTATATATATTATGTAAGCTGACACATCACACAACGATACGTGTTATATGTATAAGAGACCAATTTTTGACCTTACACACTTTACACTAGCCGAATAAGTAGTTAGCCTTTTTTGGACAGAATGGTTAAACTAATTTGTTTTCTGGCCAAAGAATCTTCTCAAAACTTTTAAGTAACATTTTGTACTATCATTGTTAAGGTAATTGGATGGTAACACGTATTTGATCATAGTAGGTTCTTGTAAATGTGGATATGGACATTCTCACTGTACATGACGCTGAAAAATGGAAGTGATAGCTGAGAAGACCGTAAATACCTTACATTGCAAGCAAAGAAACTGATTCGGAGGCTCTCTTTGGGGCATTGGCCACAAGTTCTATTCCCCCAGCAGCTTTCTGACCTTCTGATTTTGGGACCTTGACATCAAGCGCCTCTGGATGAATCTTCCTCTTCATCATTCTCCGCATCAGCTACGGCATTATAAATTAGTTAACTAATCCTTAAATTAATGCCTTACTAAACTTCCTATAAGTTTTAAAACCAACCCCCAAAGCATGTTTACTATAGAAATCAAAATAACCCTCTTAGTAAAAAGGTGGTTATAAAGTAGTGTCTTATATTAGCTTGGACAAAGTAATTAAGGACCTGGCCCCAGTTGAACACTCTAGAACATTAACTATTTGTGACCCCTCTGATGAGGACTGACCAAATACATAGTGCATGCATACTATATTCGATACACAAAAGGCCCATAAGAAAAAGGCAGAGAAAAGTGAGAGAGTGAGAGAATTGTACTGTATTACTCACTCGTTGTAGATTCTTAATTGGACTTGTCTCCTCTTTGACTTTAGGAATGAGCTTCTTAGCAAAAGAGAGGCTTTTCTTGGTTCGAACATTCATTTTTTTAGTGGACTCTTCAGGCAAAACTTTCCCAGAATCTAGCTTCATTTTAACATCAGCATCGGCTAAGAACAAGTCGGCCAGTGTTGTTCTTCCAACTTTCTTCTTTTCTTCACTCTGCAGTGAAGTGTTCACCAAAGTGGCGAGTTCATCATTGGAAGCCAAAGGAACCCCATTGAGGGACAGAAGGACATGTCCATTTTTCTCAGCGTCAGAGCTATTGACATCCTTGAAACTGTGTCCCAGAGTTGATAGCATCAAAGGGTTTACTTCTTCATCCTCAGTAGAAGTATCACTTTCTTCATCTTCGTCCTCACTATCTTTAAGCGAAAACTCTTGGCTCTCTTCATCGTCGTCTTCCTCGCTTTCCAGAACCAGATACTCTTTCTGGGATAGGTTGAATGGTTTTAGAGGATCAAAACCAAACGTTCCAATTGCCAAAATGCCCTCTTTCCAACCATCAAGCGCGTCAATAAGGACGACCTTTTTGAGTAATGCTTGTGTGTCCTTGTCATTGGTATGGAGTACTTCATCAGTAGTGGTACTCTTTTCCACTTTTAGATCAGCAAGCTCAAGATCTGATGATCAGCAAAACAAATGGAGTTGATCCATAACAAAGGTAGTGCTCAAAAAGGGGGGAAAAAACACACACAAAACCATTTCATACTAACTTATTGCACAAGTAAAACAAATGAAAGAAAATCTAACCCTTGGGGAGGGGATGGTGAAACCTCTTATGAACCCAACTGAAGAACTGTCATGAAGAAGGAAAATTCCAGGTTAAATTCAGAATGAGAATAACAAAAATGAATGGGCATGGCTCACTTGTGAGACCTTATTACCTTCATGTTTTTTCCTCCAGAATTAGTTGGCAAGAGAGAATGGTGGGTAGAACAGAACAGTAGTGATGAAGGGAATAGAAGTAGCTAAAAAAGCAGGTAAAGGACCAACTAGGGAAATAATATGGCAGAGGGGAGACACGTCTTCTCAGAGAGTGGGTCCTAACTATATGTAGCCTTGCTTATGGTTTGCATGCATGGCGTACTTGACGAGAGCCAGGGGTGTTGGCTCTCTCTCTGGCTTGTTCGATGAGCCGAAATTCTTGAAGTGATATGCCCATTCCCCTGCTTTCATTACCCCCTATTTATCCTACAAGTGCTGACTAGATCTTCCATTCTGATTTCTATCTTTTTTTATTCCATTTTTTTCTTTGTTTAATCTTGTCAAACATTATTATATAGTAATGCTATAAGAGTGCTGCTCAAAAAATGTAAAGTGCAGAAATGACCGAGTTCATGAGTAACTCCATTGATAATGATACACAACTAAAATATTGGATTAGGAAAAGAGATATGAAGTATGCATTTGAGTCATGCATTGTAGGCATAGGTATATAGTATTTAAGGAAAACTGGAATTCTAACCTTGCATTATTGTTTTTGTGAATATATAACTTGGGGGTCATTTTTATGTATATCAAAACTGTTAAATCACCGTAGGAATATTGAGAATTTGAGAGACTTAGCTATAGACACTTCTCTTGTGTCTCCTTCCCAGATAGTACATATTCTCCTACAGTTTTACTGTCTCCATTCCAGTCTCCCCACATTTGTCTGCCCTGTTCCTTACTAGACAGTAGCTAATACATACATGCCTCCAATCTATCCCATTTAGTTTGAAGAAAAAAAAAAAAGTGAATCCAAAAAAAAGTGTACAATAGGTCTTATACAAATCCAAAAGGGTAGGGGTCCTAACTTAAAAGGAACTGTATACTATGTGATAGGAACAAATGGTACTATGCTGGGACTCACCATATGTTATATATTATTGCCACTCGAAATCTGAAAAAGTGGAACTAGATCAGAATGCATTACTCTGTATAGTCTATCTGTGTAATACTAATAATAAAATTTTTCATCAACTACTTTTCAACTTAAGGAAATTATCATAAACTAATTGAACTAAGTTTTACTAAAACCTATGAAAATTACAAGTTGAAATCAATGTAACAGAGAGAGGGGGAAAAAACACAACCAGAAAAAAGCAATGTTCATTCCTTTCTATTGATTATTGTAATCATAGAGACTACTAGATCTCCCATTCCATGTGGGAGTTCCCATGATAGAAAGACCACTCATCATGCACTCTGTACCCCTTTTTTCCTTTTATGTTTTATCTTTTTTTATTTTTATTTTTCCATGCCACTCTCTCCGTTCCTTTACTTGTGCTAGAAAGATATTCTTGAAAAGTCATATCCCACATTGACAAGAGTAGGAACGACCACTATGTTTCAAAGGAAATAATTTCAAAAAAAAAAAACATTCCAAGAAAGTTCAGGTGCTCTTAATTGAGATGACCTTACACTGCTATATTGGGCTCCAAAAATACTTCCTATACCAAAGTAGGGTTTCTTAGCTCTTAATTGAGATGACCGTGCCTTTTCCCAGAAACCAATCAGCAAATAGCACCGTTATCTTTATGTCATCTGTTTTAGTACTCTCGTCCAAAAATGCCTGGAAACACTACTATGTTATTGTAGGAACTGATTTGATTCGAGGCCTCTGCCATGTCTGTTTTAGTACTCTCGTCCAAAAATGCCTGGAAACACTACTATGTTAGCTTCCTACTTGACTTGAGTATTGTAGGAACTGATTTGATTCAAGGCCTCTGCCATGTTCTTTTTGTATGCATATAACAGGATGTGCTTAACCCATCCTGGATTAACTTTAGATAAACATAATTAGCATTTAGCTAAATCTAATTACTCTCTTCCATAAATGTAGTTGATCAGATGAGCAGGACTTGCTGTTTATATTTTCTTTTTGTTGCAATTTGGACGAACTCGGGAGCTAGCTAAAGCTGGCTTAGAGCTCTTACAAGGGCATATCAGACAATTACAAAGAGAATGTTCTATGAAAATGAAAGCTTAACTGGAAGGGGTAATTTCCAAGAGGAACAAGCCAAAAGGAAACATGGCCATAGAAGAAGCTGTTGGTTTAACTCCTAGTAAGTTGTCTGGTTGTAGGAATGGCTATAAAGCCTAAGAGCCATGGCCAAGGTGGTGAGCTGTGAGCATGAACCAGAGTTAGGCTTCTGTATTGTCTCTTGGTGCCGCCTTAAAGCTAATGAAATGCTTCGGATTCTTCCTAAAGTGAACTGGTTTTATCTTTCAGGTGTGAAGTGGGACACCCTTTCGGTCCATAGTCATCGGTATTCTCGCGTTTTTTAGCACAAAAGAAGCAAAGACAGGGGAAGAAAAGAAAAGGTCACTCTTCATATAAATGTATTTGAATGAAAGGGCACATGATTAACAAGTCTAGCTACAAAGTCAAGCAAAATTAGGCTTATTTGGCACTTGCTTAGAAGAAGTAAGAGTGGTCTAGTTTGTAATTCATAGACAATGCTACCTGCTAATACTACATAGTTGAAACATTGTCAAATATGCTTGTCTTCTGAATTATCATAGCTAGTTTATTCATTTGGAAGCAGAATATGAGAGAAAAACTCTGTTCGCTACTTTGTTCTTTATTAAGACCAAGGCTCTTTCTTGATGAAACATGATTATTTTTTCCCTTTTTTGGCTTATGATAGCAAACTATGATCACCATTCTTAGAGGGACAAGCTGATTCAATGATCTGCGGCATATGCCAATATGTTTTTCTTTTTTTTTTGCCTCTCAGAAACACCATGTTCATCTCTCTACCAGTTTTTCACTGTTAGTTTGTACTACCATGTTAAACCATGGTTATCAACCTTACTTTTATCAAGAAAAGATAACAAGAGAATCCATTTTATGCATTCCAACTCTAGCCACTAGTAGTGTTCGTCAAGGAAGGTCATTTTCCCACTTTAACAGTTAGAATTAAGAGAAAAGGAAAAAAAGAAAGTCTAGATATGAGTATTAAGTATTTATGCAGAACAAAAAACTTTACAAAAACAAAAAAGAGGGACACCCATCATCTACATGATGCTAATGGAAAGTTCAGATATAGCCTCTTTGATTTGAATGGTCAAAAACACTCCAAACACATATTCTCTCATGATTGTACCCAGGGATTATTTGAAAGAGCCCTGTCCTTTTCTATTTTTCTCTCCAAATTAGTGTGCTTTTATCACAATACGATCATTGCATGGCTATTATGAGAATCATAAAAACAATGGCAACCATAAATTTTGGTGAGCTGGTCCTATCATATTGGTTTTTCTTATCTGTTATCCTTTGCCACATGCAAAAAAAACTTTACACGACACATAAGACCCACAGTGAACTTTGGTAGTAACAGTTTTGAGGCCCAATACGGTGTATAAAGCAGTATTCTATTGGCTTATTTCAGCCAAGAAAATTTGTGGGCTCCACAAGCATAATAGAGAGAATTAAAAAAATTTCTTTCGGAGGGGGAAAAAAAAGATAATTTTTTCTTCAACTAGATACTTGTTTATCTCAATTATGTATGCCAGCCAGAAAAGGAGAAAGAAACTATCAGTCAAGTTAGTAAACTCTCTTTTCAATTTTCTCATAGTGTTTATGAGATATTGGTTAAATAACATGGAATGCAGGAATGATGTTGGAGACATGCAACATGGAAAGCTAGGACATTCCAGAGGTTCTTTGTATGGTTCAAAATGAAACAGGAAGAAACTTTGAGCCAAACACAAAGCAAAACCCTTTCCACCAAAGCCCAGCAGAGGCTAATCTCATAAACTCTTTAATACCCGAGAAAACAAAATGGATAGGACTGGTTTGAAATTTTTTTTGTCTGTTTTGGACTTATTTATTGGATAAGTGCTTTTTATGATAAAAATGGGGCTTATATGAAGCAAAAGAATGCCCTTAGCCCAGCTTCTTGTATGACCTGATATGGTCCTATCCAGATTTGACATACTCCACACCCTTCACACTTTCCCGTAAAAAAACTATTTCTCTCCCATCTTTTTCCTCTCTTGCTCTCTCTCCATTTCCTATGAAAAAAACCTTCCGAAACCCAAATTCAAAATCACCTGAAACCACTTATGTTTATCTCTCATTTTCCTTTATCTTCTCTTCTCAAGGAATTTAAAAGCGCCTAAAATGGTTAAAACTCACTCAGCCAAAGCTAAAATATCGTCTTCTGCAAAAACTCAAGCATCAATATTATTGAGAAGGAAGAGAAAGCAGTTGTCAAAAGCTCCAATACTGAAGTCTGATATCTCAGGAAAATCTGGTCGATTTGAAAGGAAAAAAGATGAATCTTAGTTCGGTGGCAAAAGAAAAGATTAGTTTTTATTTTAATTTGCAAAAAGCATTATTTTTGACAGTATTTCTTAGGAAAAACTATCTTAGTAATATCGGTTGATATATTTCTTAGTACAGTTTATGATTTTTGTGGAATTTAACACTTTTACGGGGCTTGTTGCAGTATAGTTGGTGTTTTTGTGTGAGTTTATATCGTTAGTCATTGGTCTGCCGATTATGACCTATTTTCAGATTTGTTGATTTTGTTATGGAGTGAATGGTTCAAAAATATTGGTTAGATTGCATTTTGACGGAGTCAAGAATATCCCGACCTAATATTAAGTTCAAAATCTCTATGATTTGATGTCAATGAGCACATGAGTAGAAGTTAAGAGATTCGTGACTAAAAGACAAGATAAGAAGTTCTTGATTTGTGGTCAGAAATCTATTGACTATAGTAAATAATTATATTAAATTAGGTTTTATTTATTTTTTCTTTGAATTAAGTACTTCTTAACTTTAAGTCAAGGATCACTCTAGAGTTATGTATCACTTTACCTTGGATCAAGACTCACTTGACTTTGACTTCAAGGATCACTCTAGAGTTATGTATCACTTTACCTTGGATCAAGACTCACTTGACTTTGACTACGTGTTATTGCTTTATTTAACTTGACTCTAAAAGAATAGTGATTGCCCCTAGCTCTATGGATCAGCTTGTGTGGTGTAATTTTGTGTTTGGCACTATTAATTTGAAGCTTGCTTATCATCATATGCATTTTTCCTTCCTTGAAGTTAAGTGGGGAAAATGGATTTGGTCTAAGTTTTATCCCTCCTAGATGATGCCTTGTTGTTTGGTAGGCCTCCTAGATGATGCCTTGTTGTTTGGTAGGCTATTCATGGTTGTGTACCTACTTACTTAGGAAGCTCTTTATATTCGAGATGTTTGCCTTATTTCAGCTTATCCTTTTTGTCTCTCATCTTCTGAGTCAATGGATCATATTTTCCTAAACTGTACTTATTCTCGTTTTATTTGGTCTCAGGTAGCCCATACTTTGAAGGTTGATATCGATGTTTCCATAGGTATTGCCAATATTATTATTCAAGCTCTACGGATCTCCTTTAGTCCTCAGATTTCAACCCTTTGGAAATCAACAGTTATTACTACAATTTGGTCTATCTGGCATATTAGGAATCAGATTTTGTTTGAGGATTTATTTATCCCAGTTCATTCTACGCTCACTTACATTTGGGCTGCTATAAAGGATAATATGCATAACTCCCAGCGGGATCTTGTTCTTCTTAATGGCCTTCACCTTACGTGTAGGCCTTCTTATGCTCCTCGAATTTCTTCAGCTCATTGGATCCCCCCTTCGGCGAGTTGGTTAAAGGTTAACATAGATGAAAGTTCATTGGGTCAACCTGGTTTCTCTTCTTGTGGTGGGATTTTTCAGAATTCTAAGGATTTTGTCCTCGGTTTTTTTGCTCTAAAACTTGGTATGGGCTTTTCTTTTGAGGTTGAGTTAATGGGCGTCATGATGGTAATTTCTATAGCTTTTGTAGGTGGTTGGCATGGGCTTTGAATTGAATCAAACTCTACTTATATAGTGGGACTACTTTAAGTCTAGGTCGAAGTTGGTTCCTTGGAATCATCATAATAGGTGGCTTCATATTCTTTATGTGGTGCGCTCAATACAAAGTTGTGTTTCTCATATTTATCAAGAAAGAAATCAGGTGGCAGATTCTTTGGCTTCTGTTACTTTAGAAGATTACCAACGGTGGTCTTATGCTCCGGATTTTATTAAGTCTTTGGTTTCTCGAGATTTTTATGGTTCAGATTACTATAATTTTTGATAACTAGTATTGTAAAATATTTAACTATTTTTCTTTAGCTTTGGGTCGTGCTTTTGAAGAGTTAAATAGAGGCTTTGCTGGGTATATTTCAACAGGATTGTGAGGTTTCACTATTTTAGTGCTCCCCATGCTTAGGATTGTTTTCGGCTTCCTGTTGTTTATACTTTAATATACTATCCAATCTTGTTTAAAATTTTCTTTTCTTAATAAATTTGGGTTTTGGGGCATTAAAAAAATTCAATAGAGACTGTGGTATATGTGTCATCAAGTATACTGAGTTTTTGATGTCTAAAGTTTTCAATGTTAAAGCTGCAAGGATGGAATACTTTTATTGTAAGCTTGTGTGTGATTAGTATTATCATGGATTATAGAAATATGAAGAGTATGTTGAAATTGATCGAGAAGAGTGACCCAAAGACTGTCTTTAATTTTTGTTGTGGTTAAGACAATTGTTGTATTTTTTTTTTAAGTTTGTGTTTTCTGTGGCATAATTATCATTTTGCCAAGCTAATCTATTTAGTAGATATTTCAGTGAAATTCAGATCATTTGATAAGAACTTTATTTATTACTCTGGGTTAAGACCAACTTGACTATAGGTCAGGAATATCTTAACTATAAGTCATGTAGGTCAAGTGAAATTTCGCTCCACGTGATGCACATATTGATCCTATCCCAAGTCATGAATTACTTGGTCTATCCCAAGTCATGAATTACTTGACCAAGGTCAATAATTTATTGACCATAGCTCAAATGATTGATGAACTTCAAAGAAATAGGCACGCATAAAGGAGCTATTCAATTTTTAGATAAAAAAAATATTGTGACCCTAATCAAGAAAATCTTGATTTAGAGTCAATAAGGTTTTGACTTAAGTTATATTTTCTTTTCTTATTTAGGTACTTTTCAGACTTCTTCTAGTTGAGATTTTTTTTTATAATAAAATACTAAAATGGCTATTAAGACAGAGAGAAGAGAGAGTTGGAGAGAGAGATAGAGAAATTATCAACAACAAGAGAGAGAGAGAGAGAGAGAGAGAGAGAGAAAAGAGAGGAAAAAAATAAGAAATAAAAATATTAGAATTTGAAATGGAGAGATTAATCACAAAAGAGAGAAAAAAAAGTGCTTTTATGTTCCTATGAGATGAAAATCAAAGCTCTAGTTTTTAGATAGAGAATTAAAGAAGAAGAAGAAGAAGTGCTTTTATGTTCTTATTAGATGAAAATCAAAGCTCTAGTTTTTAGATAGAGAATTAAAGAAAAAAAAGAAGAAGAAAGAAAAAAAACGAAAATAGAAATAAAAACAGAGGAGAAAATGTGACAGAATAAAATGACATGAAGAGAGGAGCATTTAATACCCACCTACAAGTCCTCAGTTTTGATCAAAGGACAGACATAGAAACCCATTTTTTCTCACTCTACTTGTCCTAAAGTTTGATCATACAAAAATCTATATCAACACACTCCTTAAAAATAATGACTAAAGGATCCAAGTAGTCCTATCCATCCAAAGGACCCCAAGTAGTCCTATCCATCCGTGTCCTTTTTCTCCCATTTGAAGACCATAAGGCCTTGGTCATTTGGGCTGGCAAATATTTGGACCAAAATCTCATGGACTGAGCCACTTAGAACTTCTCGATTTTGTCTATTCAAACCTCATCTGACTTGTGGAAAAATAGCCAACACTGTTACAAGTTGTAGAAGGGGCCTGTCTTAACCCACTACTGTTTTGAGCATCAGACTATCTAGAATGATTGGACTAGAAGCCTAGAATGGATGAAATCCAGGCTGGTTTCTGGAGTGAAGCAAAATCCTTTCAGCGTTCCCTATGTGAATGCTATTTTCACAGTCTGCACCTTAACTCCTTTAAAGCCTTTCGGACATTAGAGGCTCGGATTAAAGCCCAGCTATCTACCCTAACCATCACCAAACTTACTACTTCTACGTTTAGCTTGAACCAACATATTTACATTTGGTGACCAATAGGATACTGCTTTTACACATAGTATGGCTTAAGAGAAGTTAATCTTATTACTTTTTCCAATAACGAAAATTTTACCCTGAAAAAATTGCTTATGAATGTCTCAATCATGTCCAAAAACCACAAGGATATATAGCATACTTGGTTGAACAAAGCAAATTTCGACGTAGAAATGAAAGAAAAACTCGAGGAATCGATAAACGAAGACTATGAAAAAGATCTAGCAGATGAACAAATTACAATACATAATCTTTATTTAGAGTTTAACAATAAAAACCATCTTAAGAAATATGACTGTATCAGTACGCAATACTTTAACAAAGGCAGTTGGCTATACACACTCTCAATTAAGTTACCTTTCCGGGAATGTTCTATCTCTCAGCATTCATACATTAGTTTTAGCCAACTGACCTGTTATTATACCCGATATTATATATCTCTAACTATATACGCAATAGAGACTGATAACCTTACGTCAAACTCCACCAAAGGGGGAACCTGCCCGTAAAGAATCCGAAACCATGCCCTCTTTTTTCTTCACAAGCTCACAAGATATCACTCTCATATTTATTATTCCCCCACCACAAGCCTATATTTTCTTTTTTTCTCCTAATTTCAAACACAAAAGTAATTAATAAATAAATTAAAAGGAAAAGAAACAGAAAAGCTTCCAACTTCTTTGTTTTTCCTTTTCTCTGTCTCATCTCTAGTTCTGATCATGGCCAGTGACTCGCTCCTTCACATGGAAACCACCACCATTAGGCTTCCTGGTAACAGCAAGGTGCACCCCTGGATCATGGTGAGTGCAAGAACTGTTGTACATAATGGAATTGTTAATGCCTTGAACGTTGCTGTTCATGAAAGCACTCATTGGCAATGAACCATTCTTCAACTTACACGCTTTCGAACTCTTGTCCTTCTTCGAACCGCCGTCCTCGCCGCTACTGCTGCTGCTACTGCTGCTATGGGCCTCAGACCCGCTGCCATTTTTCTCGAATTTCGCCGTCCCCTTCTTGAAGAGATATCGGGACTTTTCGTCGGATTCCTGTTTGCTGGTGGACTTAATGAGTTCCATGAAAGCACCTTTGTTTTCGCCGGCCATCGTTATGATCCTCATCCCCAGAGCCTCAGAATCCGATGACCTTTTGTCAGTGAATTTCTCCTTTGGTTTGTTCAAGGAGCCAGAACTGTTGTGAGTGCCGCTGCCATTGAGCCCTTGCTTGTTATTGCTAGACTTTCCAACCGTCTTTTGAACCAGAACTGTCTTCTGCTCAGCTTCGGGCTCTGCATGGCTGGACTTCAACTGGGCAGGAGGCAGATTAAGAGGGGAGGGAGGTTTACGTGGCGAGGTGCTCTGAGCTTGAGTTGTTGGCTTAATGGTTTTGGGAGACTGGACGGGACTGCTCAAACGAGCAGCCGCCGAGGGGGCGACGAACGCGGTGGTGGTGGTAGTGGTGGTGATCCTGGGAGAGGAAGGCACGGATGAACTGCTCATGATGGGAACTGCGGTGCTGGAAGAAGCCGGTGGAGGTGATCTTGCCTTTTGAGCTTGCGGTGGTGATACAGAGGAAGTTGCAGCAACGGGAGGAGGCGCTGGGGCGGCAGCTGCAACGGGCGCTGGCGGTGGTGGAGCAACAGCAGCGAAAGTAGGACCGACAGGCGCTGGGGCTGGAGCTGGAGCAGTGGCCAGGGTTGCTACTGGAGTAGGAGCCAATGGCCTAATTAATATAGGCCGAGCAATAGGTGCAGGCGCAGGGGCAGGGGCAGGAGCAGGAGCAGGAGCAGGCGTTGGCGCAGGGGCAGGTGCCGGAGCTGGAGCCTGTAGGGGTGATGTTACGGGTGCCGGAGCCGGAGCTGGAGCCGGTGCTGGTGCTGGTGTTGGTGCAGGAGCTGGGGCTGGAGCAGGGGCTGGGGCTGGGGCCGGGGCTGGAGCTGGAGCAGGGGCTGGGGCCGGGGCTGGGGCTGGGGCTGGGGCTGGGGCAATGACAGGCCCGGGACGGACTATAGAACCTAGACGGAACCATGGACGAGCTGGGGGTTGAGCAGCCATAATGACAAGTTTTGGTGTATTGGGAAAGAGTGGTAGTACAAAGGAGGAAGGATGAGAAAACCGATGGAATTTGGCAGATAGAAAAATGGTTTGTTGGTGTTGTTATTTATAGTTTTTACAAACTTGATATTATTCACCTATATCTAGCTAAAAGCAAACCCAAATGTAAATATTATTTTCGAAAAGAAAAGGGGGGGAAAAAAAAAGTTGAGACGAAAAACATGAGATACACGCTCAGAGAGGCGAAAGAGGAATACGAAAAGCATCAGATTCAGCACAAGGCGCATACAGCTACAAAGTCGGCGAAGAGAAGATTGGCATCTCGCAGTGAACCAATGGTGAGTGTCATCGACCTACTATTATCATTGAGGGGTTACTTGAACCTTGAAAATATTGTGCAGTAAAACGACCATTCTTTAAAGAACGTCACGTATTTCTTAACACTAATTCTAGCTCTCAATTAAGTTGGCCAACACCTGGTTGGATTGCACATTGTTTTACAATCAAGTTTTTAGTTCATATTGCTTTATTCTCATATCTTATCAAATGCCGACTCAAATAATGATTTACCATGATATCATACTAAAAATGTATACTTTTTCTAATGCATCTAACTGGCTCATGCATGCAGACATTTTCTTCTGTATCAACTTTCTTTTATTGACATTCTCTTGCAAGTTGAGCTAGCTAAAACTATGTAAATAGAATAATGCTCTGAGTTTTGGCAAATTATCTATTAAAAAAAAAAAAAACTGGCTGATATGGTATCAAATAATAAATTAGTATTTTACGCATCGCTTTTTATTTCTACTCATAAATACAACCTAAGATGTCACAACATTTAAGTTATAAATATAGAAGGAAGTGCCATCTTATTTAGCATTTTTATGTACATGTTACATTTCCATTTGACGTTGAAACACAAAGAGAGATGTAGCTAGTATAGTGTGCTAAATGCGGCTTTTTTATGGCCGTCAGTATTTGCATATAGCTTAAACACTGTATTTATAGTGGCCAAACGCCAAAGCATTTACCATTTTTCTCATTTTTACGAGATTCTTAAATCAAATGCTTAACAATCACTGAACAAACTATTTCAACTGTAATGAGATTCTTGCAATCCTAGTTGAGGATTTTTGGTATGGTAGGTGTCTGTCTATGTCTTCCTTTTGACTTTGCTTGAAGTAGGTGGTTTGTGATGCTATCTATGACCACCTTTCACTTTTCTCTCTCTCTCTCTCTCTCTCTCTCTCTCTCTTCACGATGCTTCAACGGCTCTCCTTAGATTGTACGGATGCTAATATTCAGAATGAATATTGAGAGCATTTCAACAAATATTTTTATGATGTTGGATGACTCCTCGAAACCATTGTGGACATAGAAAAAGAAAGAAAAAGAAGTTGCGATGTGGGGTCCTCAGAATATCTGTCTTTTCTGCCGTTTTAGCAACACTTGAAGGAGAGATGAAAAGAATAGGATCTTACTCTATGGCTAAATTTAATGACCGTCGTGGATTCAAAGATTTAGTACGTGACCTTTAGGTCATTGTAGACATTGATTAATTCATCATTTTGGATTCTTCATGTCCAAGCTTGTCTCCATCTATCATGTAGATTGGGCCCACAAAATGAAAAAGGTATCATTTTGCTATACTCTTGAGGCTACCCTGCTCTTTGCAAAAGATTCAATTCTGCCTGCCAAAGCAAATTGTTTTGGCCACTGCTAAGTGGGTGTGGTAAGGTTTATCTTTCACTTCGATAACGTTTTGCGTTCAAATTAGCATCATGAATGGGTCGGGATATATGAATAATCCACTTTGTGAGACTAGTATAACCGCATCGTTCAAATCAGCAACATCAATAGGTCAAGATATATGGACATTCCACCTTGTGAGACCAGTATAACCCTTTTGAGACTAGTATAAGCGCAAGAATTAAATTCGAGTACTTACACGTGAGACTCATATGTCACTTGAGGTGAGGAATGAGGATGCATCCATCCTCTACTCATGTAATCCTTAAAGAAAAACATATAATAAGTGTTGTGTTAGTGGTCAATCTTAACGATAAAACCATTCCTTTTAGTTATTTTGTTTTCCTAAAATGACAAAGCCTCGAAAAAGAAAAGAAAAGAAATCAATGAAAGCAAAAGTTCTTAGATTTCGTCAAAATAATTTTGTATTAGCAACACTGACACGAGAAAGATAAAGGCGTTTCCTTTTTATGTAACTTACAGTGTCTTGTGTAAATAAAACTAATATAGTTGGCATCTTCAGGCACCACAACGGGTTAAGTTGCAGTTCCTAAATGTATTCTTAAATATAGGAAAGAAATGAAAAATGACACGGCTCGAATAAGTGAAAGCTTTCAGAAATAGTTGTGGGATACTTCTAAATATTTTTACTCAAACTTGGGTTCTTTAAATATTGGAAACAATGGAAAGGAACATTTATCCTTGCCTTAGGTTTTGGGTTAGGAACATATTGAGTCACAGCAATACTTTTGTGAACGCAATATTTTGTCTTTGGTCTCTTCTTATCCTCTTTGAAGAAATTCCATGGTACTAGAAATTGGGTATTCGTTTCTCTACCATGGACTTGCAGATAACATTTGCAAAGCCGGTTAGTTTTTGTAAGAGTCATACATGATAGTTATATCAAAGAAGGGTGTACCACCCCAATTAAGAGTGGATATTAATGAGACGCGTCGGACAATAGCACCCTCAATTACCAAGACTGACACAGTAGAAAAGCAAGTAGAAGAGGAATCTATACTAAGAGGAGAGTTTAACTGAGAAGAATTCAATATAATACTGAAAAGTATTCATGAATGTCTAGCTTTGCACCGTGCAACTGGTGAAGGATGAAACATTTATCAGTAAATTGTTTTTAATTTATTGTGAATTCGTGAGAAGTGTAGTAGTAGATGTAATGAAAAAAAATAGCATTAGTCCACATTATCATTTGGGAATTGGGAGAAACTTGTCCAAACAGAGGCAAAGACAGAAAGAAACATCATCCCAGCACCAAAAAGGAAAACTTGATTATGTTAGTTGTATACCCTGATATTAAACAAATAGATATTGCTATTAAGCAAATGATTATGCACTGGCTTGTGTTCGTGGGATTTTACAATATTAGATGACAAGTTACCAAAATATACAATTAAATCAGCTTCTGCTTCAAATTCGTTGCTTTACATCTGAATGGAAGAAAGTGGAAAAAACAAATGCTTGAAACTGGAGATGTTACATAAGAAAGAACAAGAACAAGAACTTGAGACTGAATATGGCACAGCTGCCACCAATAGTGAAAGTGCATATATAACCTTGTTTGGAGTCTGTCTGCAGCTTAAGGCCAAGTAGTGAATTCAAACACTTTGAAGACAATGTCAAGTCCAGTAGGTATTTGCCATATAAAAAGCAGAACGTTTACTGTGTTCAACGCAATGTGAAGGTTTCTGGCCGTCTCATCTCCCTTTTGCATTGCGGGTACAAGGGCTGCTGCGGCTGCCCACAACACTGTGATAGCTGTTTAAAGGGATTCGACCAGCAACAAAAAATTAGAAACCCGGAAAAGAAAAACAACAAAATTTAATTCAAACCAATTCAAGAAAGCCATTGTAGAAGTCACATATATACTTTACCTGCTCCTGCAAACAAATGAGGTCCAGGGAATAGCTTTCCTGTCCTAAACCATGTGTTAATTGCTCCACCTACAGCCTCAAACACTCCAAACCCTAACAGTATTGAACCTGCATTGAAGTGTCTATCCCTGTAAGACCCTTTCAACAACTCCTTCCTCTCCTGCATCGGACGTACCAATTTATCAGACACCCTATCGATGTAAGCATATGTAGAAGATGAGCATCAAACATAAAACAACTTCTGCTAACGAGATAAGCAAGCAAAGTAGCAAACACCCATCAATTCCAGTTCTCCGCGAGCAGTAATAACTCATAACTCATGATGAACATGGTATAAAGAATTTGAGCACAACTGTTTTTGTCAAGAATTAACCACATTAACCCCATTCATTCCTCTCTTGACTGTTGACACCACCATGCAAAGATTTTAAACAAAGAAATTTGCTTCTTTTCTTGGGTTCAAACCAAAAGAGGGATCTTGGTCTGGAATGAAAATTTAAAGAGTTGTATTATTCAGCATTTACTGGAACTGTGATTTTCACTCCTGAACAATATGGGGCTTTCCATAATAAAGGAAGTACTTTTCACTAAGATAACAGTGAATCAGAAAGCCTACCTCTGTAAGTTTCTGAATTTTAAGCTGGACAGGTGATGGTGGTGCTTCCACAGGTGTCCCTTCTGGAGTAACTGGGGTAGGCTGAACTTGCTTCTTGAGCTCATTAATCTCATTCTGAATGGTCCTGACTCGCCTCCATTGCCAACCCAAGTAGCCTGCCCATAGCGTGTAGAAGAACAAACCACCCATCACAATAGGGTGAACCAGAGCAAATGACCTTCCCTCCAATATTCCAAATTCCCCACCTGCAGCAACTGCATTCTGCCAAAACCACACCAAAAAATAAAAACCCAACAATCCAAGTCAACATTTTGAATCCAAATCCAAATCTAAATTGGGAAGAACCCAGAAAAAAATAAGGAAAAATATTTGAACTATGTGCATATAGGAGAGATTGGCATGGAAACACCACATTCCAAGTAAAAATTCTGAGTCCAAATGTGAAGACAGAAAAACACCCAGAAGAAAAAATGGAAAAATTCTTTAGCAATGTTGAACAAAGTGAGAATTTTCACAGAAAATCCACAGTCGAGTAAAAATATCGGAATCCAAATGTGAAGATAGAAAGAACCCAGAAGAAGAAAAAGTCCAAATATTGTTTAGCAATGTGCATAAAGGGGGAGAATGAAGTGAGGTTACCTTTGGGTCTAAGAAGAAGGATAATGTGAGGGCTGTAAGAGGGAGAGAAGCAGACTCTAGGTGGCGAAAGGCTTCAGTGACGAGTTTTTGTGGGTTAGTGGGGGAGGTTTTGAGTACAGCAAGTGGTTTGGTTTGGGGAGATAGAATCTTGGGTTTAGAGGGAGATGGGTTCGGTTTTTGTGGAAGAATAAGGAGCTTCAGGAGGCTGAGTGTGGCCGCCATGCTCGGTCTGTCTTTGAATCGTTGGACTTGGACAGAGAAAGAACAGATGACTAGAACAAAATAATGAGGGACTGAGATCGCTCCATTGGATCGCCCAACTATTCCCAGTATTTACATATTATCTTATTTGAAACGTGTTTCAATTTAATTCAAGCAGCGGATTACGACTATTCCATCTCGCGATTTCAGTATCCGTAGGCCTTGTTTGGGATTGAGATTCTCGTACTTATATTTTATGCTAATTTGAAATTAGGATAAATAATTAATAAATTTAAAATAATCTTCTGAGTATCTATTTTAAATTCTAAAATTAACGGTTCCGTAATCCGGATGTTGTAATCCAATCTATACCAAACACACCCTTGAGCCTTTACATTGTTTTTTTTTGTCTTTTTGTGTAAAATGGACCCCATATTAGTATAAGAACCCAGACCCAGCACAGGTGACGAAGGAAGTTCTCGGTCCATTTTCTCTTTGTTCTTCATATACTTTCCCTTTTTTATTATTGTCACGTGAGGTGTTAGTATTTAATTGCTTAATAGTTATTAGTTTACGTATACTAAGTTTTAATTTACAAATTAAAATAATAAGTTAGTATTAAAAAAATAAGATGATAAGTGTGATTCGCGGCATTTTTCTTTGACAAATCATTCAATTAGAACAATAAAAAAAATTGCTACAATCTAATATCTAACATATGTTGGTCATCCATTAATGTATTTGAACTCAAACTACTGAGTAGTTGTTATTAATTTTCAATTAATTTGTGAGCTAGAAATGTGGAAATTGGAAATATGATAGAAGATATTTTTACTTGATTCAGTTATCTTTTAATAACTTACATTCAAAGAGTCACACTCAAAAAATAAATTCTCTTAGTAAAGTTTGAATAAATACAGACACCAATTTGACTTATACAATAAAAAAATTCTCTCTTACGATTGTCATAATGTGGATGTATTCCTTCACTAATATGTCTAGCAAACACTACTCGTCTTATATTGACTTCGTTCTTCTGAAATTCTTCCAAATACTTGAAGTTGATCTTCTCCCGAAAATAATTAGCACATATCCTAAAGTACTGTCACTCAAACGACTAGGACACTTTCTAAGTCTAAAATATGGCTAAAAGAAACCTTTCTTTTACAACTGAAAATACAATAAGTGGTCTCTATCTAAAGCTACTTTTGAGTGGTCTTTAAATAGAGAGAGAGAGAGAACACAAGGCTTCATGTTACGGTTATGCAAAATAACATTTAAGGGTATTTAATATTGTTTAGAAGACTTAAAAAATCAATCAAGTTCATTACCAAACTTAGAAAATTGATTTGGAAATTAATTGTTGAATTTAACACGTGCTGCAACATGATCTGTTAATATAGTCATGTTGGAACAGAGAAGGGAACTTACAGGTTTATTTCCTGTAAGTTAATATAGTCAGTTACTCAAATTTTTTTGACAGCTTATAGCACGAATTAGAATAATTTTAAACATTAAGAATCAACACAAATAAGTTAAAAGAAACTTCTATAAAAGATATTCACTTAAAATATTCCTTTAAGGGAATTTTCTTAAAGAAATATAGACAGATACTCAAAATTTATTTTGATAAGAGTCATTTACCCATTCATATACAATTGAATTCGTCTATAACTTAATATAATTAGGTACTTATGATAGACAATCACACAAGTCATGATCTAAAAATATATAATAGGTAAATACTGAAAAGCCTAATCGGATCAAATATTTAGTTGTATATTCTAACATAACTGACTAAACTAGTTACGTTATAATATGAAGGTTGCTAATAGATTTTGTTATTTCAATCTCTCTTTTTGGAATCTTTTAGACAAATATTTGATATACATGCAAAATAAAGTCAATATTTATCTAAAAAATATCATGCTTTCTCCCTCTTTTGGACAAAAAATCCAAAAGTAGTAGAATTATGACAAAGAATTATCAATTATCAACACAAAAATAACATTAAATTGTAGCAAACAAAATAAAAAACACATCCAAATTGTATCAAAGTTATAACGACAAGGATAAATTAAAACAAAAGAAAGACTAAAATTCAGAATGTTGAAGATCAAGCATCCTCCATATCCACATTTAACTTCTTGACAATAGTAGTAACTGTTAGAATTTTTGTCCTAAAAAGAAGATTTCTAATTTTACCCTTTTGAATATAAACAACTTTCTCTTATATGAAATTATGATATTTGTTAGATTAAACTATCTGAGTTGAATAGTTTATTCATCTGAAAAAGATTCCATGACTTTATATGTGTATAAAGAAACAAACATGATTAAGTGTTAATTATAGGGAGACTTGTTTCTTTATCTAAGTCTAAATGAAGTAGTTTACAATCTGTAAATAAAGATGGAATACTTTATTTACTACAGGTTGTAGTGTTTGTCTCTCTCAATGAGAATGACATGTCTCAAATCATTGAAGTATCTGAATTCTGATAGAAACACTAATACAACATAAACAAGTTATATGTATTAAACTGGACCAAGTAATATAAAGAATTGGAATACCATAACTCAATTCTTATATTATCACAAACTAGCTCTTAGCATATAGATCTTAATTCTTGATGTTTGACTGGACTTGCTTTTATGGGTTATAGTCTTTTGATTTGTTAAAAGACTAACCTCTATGAAATTAGAGGTGAACTCTGTCATATTGGAGGTTATGGCTTATGAATTGATGGGAACACCAAATAGTTAAGGACACTATATATTAATACCACTTTCGGTTCTTTCAAAATTCATTGAATAATTAAATCTAAGATCTTAGTATTCACTTTGTGAATTGGTTGATAATTTTGTCTAAATGGTCATTGAGAACAAAATTATCGACAATATTATTCCTTGATAGAAAGATGGTAACTTAAAGGTAAATAGGTGTTGGAGGGATATTATGGTAATTTCACCTATCTAACTACGGCATTGTATAGGGATTATATATGTGGTATAGAATATGCTAGATGGATCGGTTAATCAAGATTAGTTGATTAAATCTCTATAAAAGGTATGACATTTAATCTAAGAGTGCAGTATTGGACTTTTAGTGGAGTGTCCTATTTACTAATAATATTTATATAAATACCATAATAAGAGTTATTATGTATTTATCATATAATTGGAGCTTAGATTATTTGGATCCATTATGTCCCTTGTCTAACTCAATTAAGCTCATTAATTGGTTGGTGGTATTTATAAAATTAGTTTCATGAAACTGTGTAAAATAATGATTCTACACAGAAGTTGGTATTTTTATAAGTAAGTTTCATGAGTTTGACATATTTATAAAAATACACCCAAAGCCCAAATTGGAGAACAAGCACAATCCTAATTGGACTAGGGTTAGCAGTTTTGGGTCTCATATATATAAGATATATAAGAGAAAAAACTACACAGTAACTCATATAGAGTCACACTCATAGACACAGGGAGAGAGAGAGAGAGAGAGATTTCAGCCAACCTAGGCTAAGTGAGAGTGAAAAAGGTTTTCTACAATCTCATAGTCTCATCTCACATCCCGGTATTCCATAGTATCAAGAAGGTATTCTTAATCGTTCTCCAACGAAGGTTTCGACTTGGTGCCCATTCGCCTTATCAACCAAGAGCAAGAGCATAGACAAGAAGATCTAGAGTTGGAGGTTTGAACACCATCAATAAGAAAATCAAGGAGGAACACACTACAAGAGGTAAACCCCAATCTCATCTCTAGGGTTTTGTATCTAGATTTGATTTATGCTGTACATAATCCTGTATAAGATGCATGTGTTATATGGTTATGAAAACTGTTTTCATATAAAATTTTAAAACCTAAATCTGCTATTTTTTTATGCTGCATTCATGATATGATCATATATTTTCCATATCTGCATGCATGCATGATTTTCCTAAGTGTTAAGTCAATTTACCAACAGTAACAATCTTCTCAATCTTTGAAAGCATGGCATCGTGATATGCAAATGTTGTAACAGGAGCAACAATAGGACCTTATGTACCAACATTAGCAGCTTGAGGCTCCCCCTCAATTATTGCTTAAAACAATAAGACAGTAGCTTACTTTTCTCAAGATCTTAGAAACTTGATGATAACATATTATCATAATCTTTCTCTTTTCTCTGTCATGACTCCCCTTTAGAAAAACTCCTCTCACTAAATGAAACGAGCATTGTAAAGAAAAGAAAGAAACATGTCTTCCATTAATTTGGAAGATTCATCACAACTAAAAGTTTAGAGAAAGCATCAAAGAAACAAGCGAAAAGAAAACGAACAATTTTTGTTATTGAAAAAATAGGTGAGACCAAATTGGGAAACAAATTAAGGTTAGAAAAATGATAAAATAATTATGCACATATAACACTTCAATTACCTGAAAATAAAAAAGGAAATAAATTAGAGCCAAAAAACATTTTGAGAAATCAAATATCCATCTTTAGAAACATGTTTCAACGTATAACATCAACAAGCACACTTTCCATTAACCACTTTAAAAAACTATGTATTTTATTCATATGTTACAATATGCCTTATTTTGCCACAAAGTCAAAAAAAATTTTATATGGAAAGCTAGAATGAAAAATAGAAATTGATGAATTTTTATTAATTATAGAATGATTTTAAAATAGACAGACCTTATTATTTTATTCTCCAAAATATTCAAAAAAATTTAGGTCAAATTAATCATCAAAAATTGAAAAATATCTGATATACGTTATTTTGCTAATCTCCACAAAAATTCATGTTTATTACGGGCTTTTGTGTGTATTGTGATTTCTTAAGCAGTACATCTTTATTTATTGCTACTGCCTTTTATTATTATTTTTTATAACTGCACAAAGAAAATACCCGCAATCATTAGCTTTCACTCTATCACTAAAATAACATTTTTCACATAGTAAATCGTCCTCTATTGTATTTGTGATATATAGCATCGGGTTACCTATAAATGGCTATCACACAGCAATGTAAGTAGCTTTTTCTGACTATGGAGCCTGTATTTTACTCATAAATTCTTTATTGAGATAAAACAACTAAAAGTTAGTCGGTCAAAATCCAATCCAAGATTTTTTATTTTTCCTTAAACATCCAAAGACTTTAAAAGATAAGAATAACAAGAACTGTATATTAGAAAATCAATTCATAATTGACAAAAATAAATCTTTTTCCAAATTTCCTTTAAGTTTTCTAGAAAAAAAAATATCCTAACTTCAAAAGGCAAAATTTAGCATAAAACTAAAAGTAACAAATCACTTGGAACATATCCCTAAGGTTTTCCTCAAGGAATAAAAAACAATCAAAGTCAAAAGATTTCGTGGAAATATCTGTAAGTTGTATCTCTGTTTCAACTTTTTCAAATTAATTATTTTATTTTAGGCTCAATCACAGAAGAAAAATACACATATTTGATCAAAATCATGTACCTTTTCCTTATAACCAGGAAATCATCAATACTACATGTCATCATGTCAAATAAATGATTTTTTTCACCCTAGATAGAGATTCTCTGCTGATTGGATCAGTGATTGCAGGTACAGGTTCAGCAAATGCACTTTCTTTCTATTCAATTGATGTTGAAGTATCAGTGTTTGATGTTGTAACATGCAATCCTAGTTCTACAATAGCATTAGGCTGTGTTGCAACGTATGATCCTGAACTAGAATCGTCTACAGCTTCATTAGTAAAGTTGTTTATCTCATTTTTCTTATAATTTACTAGTTTGGTTTTGTCACCTATCATTGCTTTAAACACCCATTATTGTTAGTACTACATGTTTTAAAATAAGTTAAATAATTAGAGCAGTTGAGATCTGACTTTTTAATCCCATACTTTCCTTATTTTGTTAGAAAGATTAATCTTTTTCCTAAGTATTTTTTGTTGGAATGGAATCACATGTGAAAAATAATTTTTTTTCATGATAAAACACCAAGGTTTGATATGACTTTTCACACCATAGAATTGACAGATAGGAATAAACTTACCATACTTACCTATTGAATAAGATGTCGTCGGCTTGCTACGTTTTGCAATATGAAATTTTCGTGTTGCCACATCAACACGATTTCCTAAAATAGATGTAGGTGCAACATGATGTTTCTGTGTTGCAACATAAGTATTGGTTCCTGTAATATGGTTAGAAGAAGAACTCTTAACAAAAACAATTTTTGAATTAAAGTGCTCACCTTTAAATCCTAGTACTCTATGATCAGAACTGGATTTACCAACGGACAGAATATGATCAAGTTTGCCAGTTCCAGAATTTAACATCTTTAAGGTCCTTTGAGTCCTTTCAAGATCGGTTGAGACTTCTTTCAATTTTTCTTCGTTTTCGGCCAATAAGGTCTCTAATTTATGCAATTTGATCTCGAAGCTCTCCTTGAATTCAATAAGTGTAGAAATTCTACTTTCAAGAGAATGATTCTGATTTACCACTCTAATCTACTGAGAATACATATTCTCATATGACTCTCGAATTGATTCGTTATTTAGTTCAGATTCGTCACTATCAAAATCATCTTCATCATTCTTTCCTATCGTTGATATTGTAACATAACTACTAGATGCAGTCTGTGTTATAACATGACCTGTAGATTTCTACACAGAACAAACGTCATGTGAAACTAAAGAAATACTAAATGCTACATAATTACTTGCATAGTCATCATCCTCCTTTTGACTATCTTATGATTCCTCATCACTCTCGGTACAGGTTATGAATTTGGACTTCTTCTTCATGGTATTGGAATACTCAGATTATCCGTGATTATACCCCTTGTATTCTTTACATTGAATTCCCCTTTTCTTAGAAGAATTAGATTTACGAAAATTCATACCCTTATTGGTGTTACCTGATTATGACTTCTTACCGATCTTTTTCAAAAATTTGCTAAAATTTTTTATCAACAAGGCAAGAGTATCATCATCTTCATTAGTGTATTTTGATGCCGATTTCGAGGCTTTCTCTCTCTACTTGAGATTCATGTCTTGCGTTTGAAGTGATCCCATCAATTCCTTAACTTTCGTTAGATCAGGTTTCTTGCTCTCTTTTATGGTTATGAGCTTTGGTTGAAACTTGTTTGACAATGAACAGAAAATTTGTCTAACTATCTTAGAATCAGAAAATTGTTTTCCAAAAGCAAAAGCTTCATTAGAAATATCATAAAACTTAGTAAAATATTTAGACAAGGTTTCATCTTCTCTCCTTCTCAATCCCTCAAATTTAGAGGTTAACATGATTAATTAGGTCCTTTTCATATTACTAGAACCTTCAAAGTATGTTTGCAAAATATCTCATGCCTATTTTGCATATTCACAATTTGTTATCGTCTTAACCCTAGTAGCATCTACTCTATTTAGTATAGTATACAAAGCCTTGGGATTGTAATTAACAAGTTTGTCATCATCGGATGACCAAGTCAACTCAAGTTTTAAAATATCCTTCTATTCTTCATCCTTAGTAGGTGGAGGACTTTAACTACTAAGAACAGAACACGAAGCTTTTTCATCAAGAGCCTTGATGAAGGCTTTCATACGTACCTTTCCAATTGGAGTAGCTCGTGCCATCAAGAAGTGTAGGGTATGAAATGGACCCACCTTCAATCAAGAACAATGTATCGAAAAAATCAGATCAAATAACTACAAGATCTCACTAAAAACATTAGTGTCTTACTCTATAACAATTGTTAGATTCGTTAATCAAGTATTACTGAATAATATTAATTTTTTAATTAATTTTGTGAGGTAGTAACGCAGAAATTGTAATATGACACAAGATATTTTTACTTGATTAAATTATCTCTCGATAACCTACGTCCAAAAGCAATGTCCACATAATAAATACTATTAGTAAAGTTTGAATAAATACAAATACTAATTTAATTTATACAATAAAAAGACTTTCTCTTTTGATTATCGCAATATGAATGTATTTCTTCACCAATATGTCTAGCGAGTACCACTCATCTTAGGTTGACTCCGTTCTTCTAAAATCCCTCCAGATACTTGAAACCAATCTTCTTCCAAATACAATCAGCACCTTTCTCGAAGTATTGTCACTCAATGACTAGAACATCTCATAAGTCTAAAATATGACTAAAACATTTCTTTTACAACAGAAAATATAATAAGTGCTCTTTACCTAAAGCAACTCTTGAATGACCTTTAAATATATATATATATATATATATATATATANGAGATTTTCTACGTGTTTGAAATTTCCGTACAAATTTATTTAATACCAAGATGAGAGAGAGAGAGAGAGAGAGAGAGAGAGAGAGAAAGAAAGAAAGAAAGAGCAAGCCTTCACATTAATGTTCTACAAAACAATATTTAAGAGTATTTAATATTAATTAGAAGATTTATAAGATTATTAAGTTCATTACCAAACTTAGAAAAATGATCTAGAAATTAATTGTTTATTTTGTCCACGTGTTGCAACATAATTTATCAATACAGTCATATTGGAATAAAAAAAAAACTTTTAGATTTCTTTCTTGAACCAAAATAGTTAATTGCTCCAACCTTCTTGACAACTTAAAGCACAAATTATAGTGACTTTAAACATGAAGAATCAGCACAAATAAGTTAAAGAAACTTCCATAAAAAATATTCACTTAAAATATTCATTTAAAAGAATTTTCCTTAAAGAAATATAGATAGATACTAAAAATCAATTTTGGTAAGAGTTATTTACTCATTATTATATAATTAAATCTGTCTATAATCAGATATTTATGACTGATAATCACACAACTCATACCCTAAAAGCATATAATAAATAAATACTAAAAAAATTAATCAGATCGCATGCAACATAACCGACTAAACTATTCATATTGCAGCGTAAAGGTTGCTAATAAATTTTGCTCTTTTAATGGCCTATTACGGTTGTCTATTTAACATGCTAGAACTAAAAGTAATAGATAACCTTCTAATATGCCACAAACGAATGCTCATAGCATTCTTTAAAATAACTTCATCAACCTGCATTAATGAATACATAAAAGGTAGCAATTCTTTTAGTCTAATAAAATATGATTATTTGACTTACGCTAATAAAAAAATTCAATTTATCATGTTTTTTATTCTTTATTGTGCACTAAATTTTCATATGCTCGATTAGAACAGGCAATTTGTTCGAAGCCTGCTGTTTGACTTGACCTAACTAGGTCGTGATAATGAGCTGCACCTCTGCTCGAGGATCATCGATATGCAAACTGACCTCTACAACCAATTCTGAGATATTTGTAATAGGATCGATAATTAATTCGAATTTCCTTAAGTCTTGATATTTTCCTGATTTTATGCAATTAATGTAAATTAAATTCAAATTCATATTTACCTCATCTAAAGAAAGGAAACCCTACCCCTTTAGCCTATAAATACAAGGTTGATAGACAGAGAAATGAATCCACACTCTTTGAAAACAAGATAAGAAACTCTCCATAATATTGATTATAGTGGACGCAAATTCTTGATCAAAAAGCTGAACCACTCTAATATTAAGTATCATTTTATTATTTTTACTGTCATGTCATTCGCATTATCTATTTCATTTTTGTACCATTTTTTGGTGTTAATATTCTTATCTTAATTTAGGTGCTTGTCGTGATTTGACCAAGTATGTTATTAATTTAGGTCGATAAAGAACTTTGTAATGTGAACAAATTAACAGGTTAATCGTCCTTGTATTTTGATAGTTTGTTGAGTTTATACTTTTTATTTTGGTTATTATTAACATTGATCTTAAAATTTGAAACTTGTAAACAAATTTATGCCTTCTCTGAATCAAATACCAATTTTAATCATTTCATTTATCAAAATATCATTTTTAACTTTAAACATATATATTTAAAAAGAAATTCAAATTTAAACCTTTTTTAAAATTAATAACTAAAGCTAAATACTAAAATAAATAGTATATTTTTGCATTTTAAACAAAAATAACTTGTTAATATTTGTTATTTAATTATTAACTTTAGTTAGATTTAAATACATGTTTTTAAAATTTGAAAATGTTATTTTGGTAAACCAAATGGTCAAAATTAGTATTTGACCTAGAAAAGATATATATATTTGTCATAAGTTTAAATTTGAAGGTTAGTGTTAATAATAACCAATACATAAGATGTAAGTTCAACAAATAGTCAAAATGTAAGGTATAAAAGTGTAACTATCCCATTATAGTAATGGCTCCGAACCATACTAGCTATACCACTTTGTCACTTAAACTTTCAATGGTAAACTATCCTGAATTATGTAATTGTTACAGCAATGATTATTTTTTCACAAATAATTTTTTCTAATGGAAAACTGTCGTATATAAATAATATGATTCGGCATTGTTTAGGTTGAGAGCCGGAGTCTTGTTCTCAATATAATTACTAATATGTATGCTTTGTACATGATATATTTTGATTACAAATTGAGCAGTTTATGATGATAAGACCATTACTATAACAATTATACAATTCTTCGTAAACTATAGTATAAATTTAAAACTTGAAATCTTATTATCAGCCATAATTATCAAATTATATATTTTGTAAATAACTTATTTCTATAAGAAATTTAATCGTTTGTGACAAAATAATTATAGCTATAAAAATTGTATAGTTCATTATACTCTATGTTGAAAAGTGATTAAACTAATAAAATATGACAGAAACTTGAAGTCCCACATTCAGAGGAATGAAGATTTCAGTCCTACATAAAGGGATTATATTCTTAGTTACTAATCATTTAATATATAGTATTTTAATTATTCCCTAATTTGGAAAAATTTCTTTTTAGTCTTAAGTTGACTTTTGAGGGGAAAAAACATTAAAACAAAAACTAGACAATTATTCGTTGTTGTGGTGTATGAACCACGAATCCAATCCAACCACAAATTGTAAATAATGCATAGTGATACATACTCAAAAGTATATATATAACATATTTTTATTGATGTCTTATAAAATGAACCAAGAATCCAATTAAACCACAAATTGTAAACAATAATGCATAGTAACACAAACTTAAAAGTATATATAAAATGAACCACGAATCCAATTAAACCACAAATTGTAAACAATAATGCATAGTGACACAAACTCAAAAGCATATACAACATAAAAATATAACATATTTATATTGAAGCCTTATAAAATGAAATATTTTAATTTTAAAACCAAATGAACATAAAAATGCCATATATGTATATAATAAATTACATTTGATAAAAAAAATTTCATGTAAATATAATTTTTATAGAGGTAAATTAGGATAAAAAAATGATATACTCAAGGGATATTTTTTAGAAAAAGACATTTAAATCATTTCAACTATAGAATTAAATATGCATCAAAATGTTCATCCTTACGAATAAGGATTTTTTATGTTTCATCGAATATTTATATGACTCGTTCCCATAAGATAGCTATTCTTATGTGATTTTGGCTAACAAAATATAGGAATAGTTATTTTATAAGAATTGTGGCTAGGAGAAAAATAAACAATTAATATAAGAAAATATTAAAACACAAAGCATTAGAAAAAAAAATAAATTAAAAAATAAAATAAAGTAAATTTGGTATCAAGCAAAAAATTTCACTTCTTTTGTTTTCATTTAACATTAAAGAAATTAGAAGTTACGTATAAATTTTTTTTAAAAAAAATAATAATAAGGCAAGAAGATTCCTGAGAAATTGAAAAAAAATTAGAGATAAAGATTAGTGCCTTTTTTTAAAAATTGTCTAAATCATTTTATTGATAAATTAAAATAGAGGAGATCGATAATCGGCATCTCAGTAGGAACAAAGAATCTTCAAGGTACTTACTTCAGGAATGCAATTGAGTATTGTTGTGCGGTCTAAAATTTATATGTTGGTCAATGCCAAAAAAGGAAAGTTAGCAACCGAATTGAACGCGTCAGGTCGCATGTGAATTTTTCTGATCGAAGTGCGACCTCTTCCGAATGAGTTAAGTACGATCAGTATGAAAAGAAAACTAGATCAAGCTTCATCAAATGGGTAATCTACAAAGAAAAGGAAACAAGTTACTGAATGAAGATCGACTAATCATTCCATTTAAATTATTACCCAATTATATTGTTACTCGAATTGTATTTTCTAATTACGCACTTACCCATTTTCATAATTGAGAAACATTAAGCCACCATCACCTATATGAAGGGAGCTCAGGTTTGTTATTAAAAAAACACTTAGCTACATTCTGTAACTCTCTCTCTATTATCACCTTAAGACTTAAAGAAACTCTTGTAATTCTCCTGAAAATAGTGAAGAACAGTGGACGTAGGCTCATCCTTTTTGGGGCTAAACCACTATAAAATTCTTGTCTCCTGATCTACTTTGATTTATCAACCCTTTTCACACACAAACAACAACTCAAATTTTTCCCAAATTCATTGTTGACAAAACATCCGTCAACAATTGGCGCTAGAAGGACGGCTATTCCAGCAAAAATTTTGTCAATTTCACTTCTTCAATAATGGCAAATACCAGAAACACTACCAGAAATACCGGAACTAGCCAAAAACTAACCCCTAAGTACTGCTGCTGCATGGGTCGATTCTGCTCAGGATCAGCCTACTGTGAACGCACCAGAAAATATTATCTAGAGATATGATCGCATGAAGGATGCACTGGTAAACCTTCAGCAAATCACTAGTCAGATTAATGATTCTCTACGACTACTTGCTGAGGGATAGATGGTGACTCCACCACAGCACAAACGTCTAAGAGATTGTCCTGCTCAACGACCTGAGAGAGGAATTCAAATCCTAAAGATAGGGAACTACGACCAGCACAGAGCCCAGTAGGAGCGTCATGGAGATCGCACCTCCAAGGGAAAAGACAAGGTCGCAGACTTGCCTCAGAAATCTGGTACTGAGAGTTCGAGTACTGATTGTGATCGTGGACAACCTTCTCAAAGAGCAACCGTCAATTGTGATTGTCCAAGTAACGAGTAAAAACGTCAATCGAGGAGCGTCTTTGAAAAGATTAGTAGGGAGTCAAGACAAAATCCTGCAAACCTGAGACAACACCTAGAACATCGATGTAGTTATAAGTAATCTACATCGCATCATAACGACCGAAGTCGATCTCATCGCACTATTATATTGAAATCTTCATAAAGGTCGTAGCAGGCCCTGTCTGACCAACCTGCCTTATATCGTGATAACGACCAAAGGCCACCCTTGCCACCAGTAAGAGATAATGCTCTTCTTCTGAACGTCGATGTTTATAATTTGAGGATCGCATTAGATACACTTGCTGGCTAGGACGATGAGCTCACTGATAAGTATTGTCAATCACCATTCAACGAGGAAGTTCGAGTTGCTGCCTTACCTGTTGAATTCAAACTTCCCACCATAAACACTTTTGATGAAAAAACTGATCCACAGGATCATATGGATCACTTCAGTGACCTGATGGAAATCCATCGTATCGATGATCTCGCACATTGTAGATGTTTTCCTGTAACTCTCACAGAAGTAACGAATACGTGGTTATGAGGACTTAAGTCTGGTTCAATCTCATTCTAGCAACAACTTCAGACTGCGTTCCTGAGGCACTTCCAGGCTGCGAAGACTTTTACTATTCCACTTGTCAGTCTGTCTATTATTTGGCAAGGTCTGGACGAAACTCTACGATCTTACCTCAACTGCTTTACCTCACAGTTGGCAAGGTCAACAACCCACCTGAAGGGGGAGTTTTAACTCTAATGATGGTCAAGGTATGACCAGAGACTAAATTCTAGGAAGATCTACTTGAGCAAGAATGCAGAACCCTTGAAGACTTTTATCGAAGAGTTGATCGGTATCTGAGGGTAGAATCTTCACGCGAGAATCTTCATAAGACAAAAAAGGAAGTAGGAAAAGACACTGCTAAAAATACGACCATGACCAATAATAATAATAACAAGAACTCAAATAAAAGAATAATGAACAATCAACTAAGAAGCAGCCTAAATAGAAAAAGTAGAAGATTCCAAGAGCTCCTATAAGATTCAACAACTGTACTGAACTGAACATATCCATAGATCATATCTATGCGGTCACAAATCAGCAAAAGCGATATTGTCAACTGGAACTGATAAAATGGGATAGAGCGAGGCGTGATCCCAACAAGTTCTACCGGTATCACAATGACATTAGACATGATACCAATAACTACTATACCTTGAAGGATGAAATCGAAAGATTAATTAAAGAAGAGCGACTACGGCAGTACACTAGGCAGAATAATGAAAGGCGAGAAGAAAACCAACAGCGATCTCCAGAAATTCAACGCGAAGTGCGAACTATTTTTGGAGGACCGCATGTTAGTGGAGATTTGAAGAGGGCACAAGATAGGTATGCATGAAAAGCTCGACAACAGCCGTTGACCGATGTCATGCACCTTAAGCAACGACCACAAAAGCTTCAACAGGTACCGGATATGGATATTACCTTCGCAGAGCAGGATGAGAGGGAGATCCATTACCCACATAATGATGCATTGATCATAAAGATCAACTGTGGAAGCACGCAGTTATGGCGAGCATTGGTTGATAATGGAAGTGCTATCGACATCCTATACTATGACACCTTCAAGAAGATGGGGTTGAGTGAAAGCGACATAAAGTTTGCTGTCAACTGTTGGTTATAGATTGCCCCTCTGCATTCTATGTTGTACTAGGAAGACCAATACTGAGAGAACTTCGAGTAGTCACTTCAATCTACCACCTCGCTATGAAGTTCCTAACTCAACATAGAGTAGGCAAAGTGTGAGGCAACCAATATGATGTGCAGACTTGTTATATAATTCTTTAAAGCTTGCAGCAAAAGACGTGGCATCTCGTATAATGATGGTGCAGCTACAAGGTGAAACTTTAAATGAAGCATCAATCGAAGACCTCGACCCTCGAGAAATCGATAGAGAGGTCAAAACTGGACCTATTGAAGACTTGGAAGATTTGCCGATTGACAGGTCTTCGAAAGTTCTAAAAATCGGAGCGAAACTTCAAGAACCTATGCGAGCTTCATTGGTTGCTTTTCTGAAATCAAACTTGGATATCTTTGCATGGTGGGGATTAGTCCGAATATCATGTGTCATCGCCTTAACATAGATATAATAAAGAAGCTTGTACAATAGAAAAGAAGAGTCATGAATCCAAAACGCTACGTCGAATTAAGAGAGGAGGTAGAGAAGTTGCTCGAAATTGGATTCATCAGGGAATCTTTTTACCCGAACTGGCTTACAAACCTAGTTTTGGTAAAGAAACACAACGGGAAGTAGAGAACTTGTATATCTTTGCATGGTGTCAATTCGGACATGGTGGGGATTAATCCGAATATCATGTGTCATCGCCTTAACATAGATATAATAAAGAAGCTTGTACAACAGAAAAGAAGAGTCATGAATCCAAAACGCTACATCGAATTAAGAGAGGAGGTAGAGAAGTTACTTGAAATTGGATTCATTAGAGAATCTTTTTACCCGAACTGGCTTACAAACCTAGTTTTGGTAAAGAAACACAACGGGAAGTAGAGAACTTGCATCAGGCTTAATGCTAATCAGTCCTGAAGGGCATAATATTCATTGTGCACTTCGCTTCGAATTTCCAGCGTCGAATAATGAAGCAGAATATGAAGCATTGATAGCTAGGCTAAAGCTCACACAAGAAATGAAGGTCGAGATGATTGAGGTATACAGTGATTCCCAGTTGATCGTTTGTCAAGTGATCGATGATTATCAAGCAAGAAGAGGAAGAATGATGGCCTACTTACAGGAGGTACAACGACTGTTCTTGACATTTACTATTTATAGTATTCAACTTCTTCCTTACATTAAGAATACTCAGGCAGATGCTCTAGCAAAGCTCACCTCAATGAATGATACAGAATTATTAAAGGTGGTTCCTGTTGAATTTCTTGCGAAACTAAGTATTGAAGTAGAGCCCCAAGTGACTATACCTATTGACAAAAAACCATCGTGGATGGATCCTATAATGAAGTATCTACAAAATGGTAATCTTCCCGAAAACAAAGACGATGCAAAGCGACTTCGAATAAATGTAGCTCACTATATCATCTATGATGGGAAGTTTTATCAAAGAAGTTTTAGCTCACCATTATTATTATGTGTTGATGAAGAAAAATCACACTACATTATGAGAGAAATTCATGAAGGAATATGCAGAAATCATTTAAGGGAGCAGGCACTTGCGAACAAGGTTCTCAGACAAGAGTATTTTTGGCCAACTATGAAGAAGAATACAATAGAATTTGCCAGGAGGTGTGACAAATATCAACGGTTTGCAACTATTCCTAAAATGCCACATGTTCCTCTAACTCCAATGAATAGTCCATGGCCATTTATAGTATGGGGAATTGATATTATCAAAATGCTTCCATTGGCGTGAGATGGATTGAAGTATGCAGTGGTCGCAGTCAATTATTTCACCAAGTGGACAGAAGCTGAAATCTTGAGTACCATTTCCGCAAAGAAGATGATAGATTTTGTTTACAAATCTATAATCTGCCATTATGGTATACCGCATACAATAATTTCTGATAATGGGAAACAATTTGACTGCGATGAGTTCCGTAACTTCTGCGACAACTTAGGCATCAAGAAGAATTTCTCCGCTGTTATTCATCCACAAGCCAATGGATAGGTCGAAGCGATAAACAAAATACTTAAACAGAACCTAAAGACAAAGTTGGAAGGGCACAAAAGAGCTTAGCTAGAAGTGCTTTCTAAAGTATTACGGGCTTATCGCACCACTCAACGAACCACTACTAGAGAGAGTCCATTCTCTTTAGCTTAGTAGAAATTAGTGTAGACTCTCTACGACGATCTACTTATGAGCAAGATCAAAATAATGCACTGATGAGGATTGAGCTCGATCTTTTGGAAGAAAGGCGCGAGCAGTCTCAACTACAGATCACATCATATCAACAGCACACTGCTCGATATTACAATTCTAAATTCAAAAGCTGGGAATTTGAATTTGGTGATCTTGTTTTTCGAAAAGTTCTACCTAATAATAAAGAGCACGGTGCTGGTGTATTTAGACTTTCTTAGGAAGGACCATATGTTATTGACGCCGTCATTCGACCTGGAACATATAAGCTAGCTCGCACTAGCAAACAAAAGATCGAGTATACTTGGAATGCAGAATAACTTCGTTACTATTATCAGTAAATCTTCATGTATATCTTCATATATTTTCAGCAACCTAGGGGGCATCTTGTCATTCGTCATCACTCATCAATAAAGATGTCATTTCTTCGATGATTACTTCGATTTTATTTGGATCATCTTTTATAGTTTTATGGCAGTCTTCGAACACTATAAAACTCAGGGGGCAGGAGGATCATAATGTTATCTCCCTCTTGCTTCCTAAGGGACTATGCAAACATTCATTTAGAAGAGTTGGAATTTAGATCGTCGAATTTCTAAACTTTCTTAAAATCTTAGGATTTTCTCCTTGCTTCATGCCATAGCATCTCGTATTACGCAATTTTCCTCCTCTAACAATAAAGTAACTAAGCAAAACGTTCATTGTTCAATGTGATATATTGTTATATTCTGTTTTGTCGTGGAACTTCTAAAAAATAGTATTGAGTTCACATCACTCATACTTGTTATTTTCTGAAGCAACCTAACCAATCCTAATATTTAAAACCCGTTTTAAGTTAGTTGGATTCGAATCACAATAGCGTACCGATCAGTCACCTAGTGATTGACAACTTGATTAAATTATGCATCTTTATATTACAATGAATGTGTTTTAATTGTTTTGCAGGAATAAAAATTTGACAAAAAAATAATTTCATAATTAAAGCTCGCACCCATATGCAAGCAAAATATTACAAGCTTTTTTTTGTAGCTTCAGTTTCCTTCTAGCTCTGGACAAGCTCAACCACATCTTCACCGATGATAGAAAAGTCAAAATCCGGATGCTTGCAAAAAATATTGTATATTATGTTTGACGGGGCAATGTCACTGGCCTTTTCTTCGAGCTCGAGGATTTAGTTAGACGGTTCGTAAAATATGGAAGAACGGCTCCCTTTGGGAACAGTCCGCAAGCGATTAGGTTTTTGGTTTTCCCAAACTTCTTCCAATCAAATTCTTCGATTGAAAGGTCGTTTATTTTGTACACTCTTGCGGGCTGCATTTTGGAGAGTCCTGGACGCTCCCTGTTATCTGCGATGACATACGAATATGATCAGATTGATATATTTATATATAGTAAGCTATAAGCTGAAAGTTACCTACCATGGTTTTGAAAGAAGCCATTATCCTCGTAGTCAAAATAAAAAAATATATTTTTCCATTTTTCCATACCATTGTGGACTCCATGGATGGTGTTTACTGCTTGATTCGACCACTTGCTCGCATAGAAGAAGCCGAAATCTGATGGGTTTGACTTCACTTGGTAGAACTAAGCAAACTCTTCAAGTGTAAGGAATTCTAGACCTAATTTATGGTATAATATATACAAACCTACCATGTATCTATATATATTTGGGGTTAGTTGAAAGGGGGCAACTCCATGATAATCGATGATCGTCTAAAAATGAGGTGGTTCCATGAGGAGGTGTGTGTGGTTGATTGAACTCTGTGTGTAGGCAAAGGGGGACATCGATTATGCAATCACATACGATCTTTTCGAGCTTATTTGTTATACAGCTCGTCTTTATATCAATACATGACCAATCTTCTTCTACATAGTTATGACCCCTTACGAATGCAGGGGCATCCCTAATGTGCTGAGGCTATTGGTCTTGAGGGAGGTCGCCTATGCGAGGACTACTTTGTCTGATCCTGGTTATTTCTACTTTAGGTTGTGGCTCAAGATAGTCTTCGAGATCTATAAAGCTAATGCTTGCATTGGAGAATGACGATTCCCCTGAGAATGCATTCCCTTCCCTAAGTTCCTTGCTACTAGACATTTGAAAGAGAAACATGGGATGTATTTAGTCCTATGCGAGCAATTTGAAGCAACAAACCCTAGGATTGCAGTGACAACAAGCTGTTCATCGAATTTTTTCTAATCAATCTATGGATTCGTCAAAAATTATTTGAGCAACTCTTCAATAATTCGTCAATCAATTTATTGATGGTTTTAGTTTTTGAATGTCAAGATTTCAGATCTTAGATTTCTCCTATGGGTTCGTCTATCAATCATCTAAAAGTAATTTATTCGTTAAATTCATGGAGAGATTCTAAGATATGCTCATTTTTCAGTCTATCTGAATATGGGGATGGGTTTATGTTCTGGTCATTCATGCTCTACGGTTCATCTTTTTATTATAGAAATAAGCTCTGTGTGATTCATAGTAAGATAAGAGTTCTCTGGTCCTATGAAAATAAAGAACAATGATTCTATAAAAAAGAGAAAGAGAATGTATGCTAACCTTTTTTTAGAGATTGAAAAACTGAGATGTTGCCTGATGGATTTTGGTGATGACTTTGCCGAAGAAGATGGTGAGTTTGGGTGAGCTGAAGAGTGAATAAGGGCATTGTGAGGAATTCTGTCTTATGGACATTTTGGATTTCAGAAGAAATGAAAGAAGAAGAGGACAGATGGATTCTTGATATATATTTCAAGCATCATCAAATCACAGTCGTAAATCAAGACATTTAATTTTCGGATCTAATGGCCAAAATTCACGCGGAAGTTAATTTTCGAAATTAAATGAGTATTTTTCGAAATATGAAGAGTCTTGGTTTGAAACGTCTCGATTTGAAATAATAGCTGGCGTCATTACTATCATCGCATCTACTCGAAAAATGGAGAAGTCTCCTCGAGCTTTGCTAATCTCCTGAGAAAAGGTGACACGTGTTTATATCTGCCAAGAAAAAGTACGAAAGATTCTGGAAAGATAGGATTTAAGAATTAGCGACTCTTCAAAGGTTTCAAGATGACCTCATAATATCGCATTCTTAAGCTCATACTTATCAGAAAAGAAAGCCCCACTTAGTCCTAAAGAACTAATGGAGTTGGGGGGGTAATTGTTGTACGGTCTAAAATATATATGTTGGTCAATGCTAAAAAGGAAAAGTTAGCAAACGAGTTGAACGCGTCAGGTTGCATATGAATTTTTCTGATCGAAGTGTGACCTCCTCCGAATGAGTTAAGTACGACCAGTATAAAAAAGAAACTAGATCAAGCTTTATCAAACGGGTAATCTATAAAGAAAGGGAAATAAGTTTCTGAATAGAGATTGACCAATCATTACATTTAAGTTATTACCCAATTATATTGTTACTCGAATTGTATTTTCTGATTATATACTTACCCGTTTTCATAGTTGGGAAACATTGAGCCACCCTTACCTATATGAAGGAAGCTCAGTATTGTTATAAAAAAAAAATACTTGGCTACATTCTGTAACTCTCCTTAAAGAAACTCTAGTAATTCTCCAGAAAATAGTGAAGAATAGTGAACGTAGGCTCATCTTTTTTGGGGTGAACCACTATAAAATTCTTATCTCCTTATCTTCTTGACAGTGATTGTTGTCTAGAACTCGATGAGAACTCATCAAGATCTTCGAGACGCCTTCTCTACAAGATCCGATGGTCACTTGACGACGTTTCAACAGGATTTGATAGTAATCCGATGATTTTTTGATGGGATTTAGTGCTTTCCCAAGACATTTCGATGGAGTTCAACGATCCCGTCGCTCAATGACTTTTTGATACAACTCGACAGTACTTTTATGGAATTTGATGCCATTTCGATGAGATTTGATATTATGCGATGATATTTCAAAGGTATTCAATAGTTTCTCTTGACATTTTTATGGAGTTCGATGATATTTCAAAGGTATTCAATAGTTTCTCTTGACATTTTTATGGAGTTCGAAATACCTCGATGATTTTTTGACCGTCCTTCGATGACATTTCAATAGCGTTTCATATGGGAGTTTGACAATTCAGTCCTTGACAACTTTCGATGGATGGTCCTTCAAATATGTTTTGCCAATCACTTGAGAATGAGAAATTAAGAGTATTTTTGTCTCAAAGTGATAGTTTCAAGATTTTTATTAAAAGAAGCCTATATCTCAAATTTGATATATTATTGTACATATTTAATTAAATTTTTCATCCCTCTTTTCTTTATTATGTTTGAGGTTAATATCACCTGAAGTCCTCGAACTAAACTTACCGTATCACTTAAGTCTCAAACTTTTTTTTATGGCATATAAATCCCCAAACTATTAGTTTTAGTCACACGTTAATCCTTTGACATCTTTCCATTAAAAAGAGTTGTGAATCAACACATAAATCGCACATATTTTAATTTTCAGGGGCACAGTATGGAAATAGAAGGTAAACAATTTGCCATGGTTGACTGACTCCCTCTTCATTGGGAATATTTGGGGGAAACATCTCCAACGCGTGATCCGAAGATACTGGCGTGTTTGTTCTTTTGTTTTTACTTTTTTGTTTTTTTTTTGGGGGGGGGTTTTTTATAAGAAAAGGTTTGATAGAGACTCACGGCTTTCGGGAGATATAGTACAGAAACCTGGTTTGTGGTTTACGGAAAAAAAAAAAAAAAATTAATAAAGAATGGACAGACACAGAGTAGTTGCTTTCAATTACCCAGACTGTTGGGTTTTTTCTCTGAAATATCTCATTGGGACTGATAAACTCCTTGGCTGAGCACTATCATGATATAGTACTGGCTTTTTACTTACAGTTCACTACAGAATAAGACAATAAGTGAAATGGTGCTGGTTTTTTCCTTACAGGTTCACTTTCTGGGACTTTTCTTTCAAAGACCATAGCCGTTGGATGATGTTGATAATGATGATGGACTTAGGAATGTTGATGACGAACGAAGCCGGAACGAAATGAGAATGGCTAATCATCTTGCTGCCAGACTCTCATTTAGGAAAATAAAAAATAAAAAAAAAAAATCAAATCTTGCTACCAGCCTTGAACGTATAGAGTTTGTCATTCCTGATCCAAGACTGCTTGACAATCCCATTGTAAGAATTTTTCTACTCGAAATTCTGATTTTCTTTCTTTGGATTTGAGTGGTCTTTGATTCTTCTTCCCCCCCTAAATATTTGTCCATAATGAGCATTGAGCCTGATGGTTCAAATGCGATAATAATGGTTATTTTATGTTAAATATTTTTTTAGATATGCAGGAAAGTGATCAGGTAATGATCCTTCTTTCATTTTCGACTTGCCCTTTCAATTTGGGAAAAATTTGAAAACATTAGGCTTTTCCCCAAAACTTTTTTGTGGAAGAAAACGATCATCAACTCCAAATTGATTTGGCCTTTTATTTCTAAGTTATACCCATGAAAGAGAAAAACATGCTAGCATGTGGTGTTTTTAACAGCGCTTTTAGACGGAAAGATATCAAAGGATTAACGTAAACTAATAGTTCGAGGATTTATATGCCTAAAAAAATTGTACGGGGACCAAAGTGATATAATAGGGAAAATTTGGAGACCCTAGATGATATTGGTACGTGTTGATGGAGGTTTTATCAATAATAAATTTTAGAAAAAATTATGAAATGTGGTTTGTGTGAATAGTGTTCTTAATCAAAGCAAACAAAGAAGCAAAGATTTTATAGTAGTTCAGCCCCGAAAAAGATGAGCTTACGTCCACTGTTTTTCACTACATTCTGGAAAATTACAAGAACTCAAAATTATAATGTGTTATCTGAAAATAAGAGAATACTCTTAATAATTCTTTTTGCCTCTCCCTCCTTTTTTTTTCCCCAAAGTCCCCCGTCTGAAACATTGAGTTCCCTTTATATAGATGAGGATAACTCAATGTTCCTAATTGTGAATACGGGTAACTATACAATCGGGTAATAGAATTTGAGTAACAACATAATTGGGTAACTACTTAAAACGGGTAACTGGTCGATCATGAAAGAGAGACTTCTGTTTCCCTTTCCTTGCAGGTTACCTGTTTGACGAAGCAGAGACTTGTTTCCTTTTCTTTCGGAGGAGGTCGCACATAACTTATACAGAGGAGGTCGCACGTAACTTATGCGGAGGAGATCGCACGTAACTTATGCGGAGGATGTCGAACTTAACTCCTACTCATGCGACCTGACATAGGATTTTAGACCGCACAACAATTGCCCCCCAGCTCCATTAGTTCTTTAGGACAAAATGGAGCTTCCTTTTAACGTAGGTGAGTGTGATCTTAAAAAATGCGATGTCACGACCTAGACTTGAGATCCTTGAAGAGTCGAAGAGTCGCTAGATTTCAAATCCCATCTTTCTCAAGATCACGCGTACTTTTTTCTGACAGACGGAAACACGTGTAGCCTATTCTAAGAAAGATAGCAGAACTTGAAGAGGTCAAGGATATCAATGATCCCAACTGTCGTTTTTAAACCAAATCTTTTCAAATTTCAAAAGATTCATTATCTTCAAAAAAAATCAAATCCCGCGTGAACTTCGGCCTTTAGATCTGAAAATCAAATATCTTGATCTACGGCTGTGATTTAACGGTGCTTAGGGTATAAATATCGGAAACCAATCTGTTTCTGCTCTATTACGTTGTTTCCATCTTTTCTCAGAAAATACCGAAGTTTCAAAGAACCCTAAAGCACTGTTTCATCCTTCAGCTCGCACAATTCCAGTACCTTCTCCGACGGAGTTCAAACCATCTCAATCCCTCCGCTTCTGAAGAAAGGTTAGTTTATTTTTTCTCTGTTCTTGGAAAAATAATTTCAATTTTTAGGAATAGAAACACATCCCACATTGAAGTAAAATGGAAATTATTTTTATCCCATTTTTCCGATCCATAGAGTAGACTTACTAGATAATGGTCAGAGACAAACTCGTGAGAAGAGTTTCTAGGGTTTGATACCTTATTTTATTTTCCGACAAACTGTTCGAACATTTATTTTCTGACAAACTGCTTGAACATTTTTATGAATCCGTAGACCTCCTAGGAATAAATTGATGAGCTTGCTTATTAGTACAATTCTAGGATGAATTCCCAAAGTACTGGCATAGTGAGAATCCTCGATGCCTGCATAGGACTAAATCCATCCGTATTTCTTTTCAGATGTCTAGTAGTGATGAATTTAGGGAAGGGAATGCATTTTCCGGAGATTCTAACTCGAGTGTTAGTTCCATAAACCTTGAAGACTACCTTGAGCCAAAACCTGAAGTAGAAATAACAGGGGTCAGATAAAGTAGTCCTCGCATAGGCGATCTCCCACAGGACCAGTGGCCCCAACATATTAGGGATGCCCCCGCATTTTCATTGGGCTATCAATATGTAGAGGGGAATTGGTCATGTACCAATATAAGAACGAGCTACACATCGAACAAACTCAGCAAAATCGCGAGCAGCTATAAGATTACCATACCTCTTCGCCTACCTATGGAATTTAAACGACCACACACTCCACCACATGGACTCGCTTCTTTTTCTGAAGCAGTCCTCAAGTGTGGCGTGCATCTCCCACTCCATCCGTATATAAAATCGATTATTGACTACTATGGGGTCGTCCCTTTTCAATTGACCCCTAATACCTATAGATATATGATAGGTTTATATATACTATACCATAAATTAGGTTTAGAAACCCCTTCTCCTGAAGAATTCGCTTGGTTTTACCAAGTAAAATCAAACCCGTTAGATCTTGGCTTCTTCCATGCAAGCAAATGGTCGAACCAGGCAATAAAAACGATCTACGGGATTCGCAACAACATGGGAAAGTGGAAAAATCTATTTTTCTATTTTGACTATACGGCTAACGGCTTCTTTCAAAATCTCGGTAGGTAGTCTTCTAATTTATCGCATTTTTTCTATTTTGTTACTTTTATACTGATCGCATTCGAATGTCATTGCAGATAACAGAGTTCGACCCGGACTCTCCAGGGAACAGCTTGCAAGGGTATATAAAATCAATGACCTTCCAATTGAGGAATTTAATTGGAAGGTATTAGGTACTTCAAATAACCTGGTCGCTTGCGGTCTGCTTCCAAAGGGAGCCGCGTTCCTAGACCTCCCGGTCCTTTCGTCTAATCCATCGAGCTCGAAGAAGAAGCCAAGGAAAAGGACAGATTTAGGTGCCTCGTCTTCCAGAACTAGAAAACCAAAAGCACCAGCCACCCTTCCAACCTCAGAACCTTCCTCTCCAGAGACAGTGTCACCACCAGCTCCTCAACCAGCTCCACAAGAAGAAAGTAATCATACATATGCATTCCAATTACCTTTATATTATATCTCCTCGCTCACTAACATATCTGTATAGAGATGGTCATCGGTAGCGGCTTGCAAGCACCACCCTCAACTCTCAGGTCCATGGCAAAAATCAAGACACCCGAGAGTACTCCGTCATTGAAAGGGAAAGAGAAGGTTGATAGTTCTAAGAAAAGAAAAATTGCCTTCGAGGACTTCCCAGCAAGCTCGCCTCCACCACAGCCTCAGCCAACGAGTCATCCTGAACCACCTAAAGAGGCTGCCACTTCTTCGGAACCGATCCAGGTAGAGAAGGGTGAAGAGCTCTTCACGCTCCTCAACCAATTACCAGAGAAGGCTGGTATGAGCACAGCCTTCATTGATCGCTTCACATCTGAGGAAAGCTGGGAGCAGATGAAGAGACGATCTGTCAAGGTCGCTTTTGGATCTGCGATGAGAATGCTGGCCAATATAAGTACGTTTCTATTCTTTCCTCAAATGTATTCTCTTGGTATTAGCGATTAGATTTTTCAGACCATGGCTGCTGCTGTCCTGATGTACGACCCGGTCCTCGAATGCTTGGAGAAGACCAAAAAAGTTGAAGAGATAACCCAAGCGTTCGAGAATTCGGAGAAGGCTCGGGAGGAGGAGAGAACGGCCTTCAACTTGGAGAGGCAGCAGATGCTTGAAGACTTGGCCAAGGAGAGACTCGAGAAGGAGAATCTCAAGGAGAAAGTCAAAGAGCTCGAGAAGACCATCTCTGAGCATCCGGATCGCATGAGGGAAGCGACCACTGAGGCAGTTCACAAAGCTATTGAGGAGTTCAAGGCATCTGAAGTCAAAGAACACGAAGATAAAGCTAGTGATATCGTCTCGTGGACCATCATTTTCAATATTTTCTGCGGGCATCCGGATTTTGACTTCTCCATCCTTGGTGAGGACATGGTCGAGCTCGTCCAAAGTTGGAGGGAGGATACTGCCAAAGCTGGAGATGGCAGCGTGAGCCCTTCTGCATAACTTGTTTTTTTTTTTTTTAGAACAATGCGGACTTGGTCCCCCTTCCTTTCTGCGCATGTACGGGTGACTTCTTTTAATAAATATTATTATTTTTTCCTGTCAGATGCTCCTGCAAAATAATGAAAACACAGCAGTAATTTTAACTAAGTATTCAATCACTAAGTGATTGATCAGTACGCTTTTAGCGATTTGAATCCGACTAACTTAAAACGAGTTTTAAGCGTTAGGATAGGTTAGGTCGCTTAAGAAAACAGTCAATACGAGTGATGCAAACTCAACTGTGTTTCAAAAGTTCCATGTCAAAATAAAATATAGCAATATATCACTTCGAATAATGAACGTTTGGCTTAGTTACTTTTTTGTTCGAGGAGGGAAATTGTGTAATACGACATGCTGAGACATGAAGCGAGGAGAAAATCCTAGGATTTTAAGGAGATTCAGATACTTTGACGATCTAAAACCCCGTCTCCTCTAAATAGATGTTTGCATAGTTCCTTAGGAAATAAGTAGGAGATAACCATCTGATCCTACTACCCTTCGAGTTTTATGGTGTCCGAAAACTGCCATAAAACTATAAAAAGATGAACGGAAACAAGTAGGAGATAAAATCTGATCCTACTGCCCCCCAAGTTTTATGGTGTCCGAAAACTGCCATGAAGATGAATCAAACAAAGTTGAAGTAATAGCCGAAGAAATATTATTAACGAATGACGATCAACGAATGATGAATAACGAATGACGATCAGCGAATGGTGAACAACGAATGGGTAATCTTTATTGATGAATGACGAAAACATGAAGATATTCATGAAAGTTAACTGATAAAACCGACGAAGTTGTCCTACACTCCAGGCATGCTCGATCTTTTGTCCACCAGTTTGAGCTGATTTATATATCCCAGGTCGAATGATGGCAATAATAATAGATTCTCAAAAGTTTCGAAGAACGAGGTCTTATCGAAGAACAAGTGCCAATAAATCTTCGTTCGACTTTAGGATTATAACATCGAGCAGTGAACTGTTGATATGATGCGATATGAAGTTGAGACTGCTCGCGCCTTTATTTTAAGAGATCGAGCTCCAGGGACATGATATTTGAATTAATCCCAAAGATTAGATTTCAGAAAAGCGACCAATGAAGCTCGCACAGGTTCCTGAATCTCCGTTCCAATCTCGTCTTAGAGGACATGTCGAATAATAAATCCTCCAGATCATTAGGTTCAGTTCTGACCGTCTATTTTTTGAAGATTGAAGTCTTCACTTGTCGTATCGATTAACACTTTAACTGATGGTTCAACTGACGTTGTCTGATGACCCGACTGATGCTTTGCTCGCTACCTCGACTGACGCTTTAATCGCTTCCTCGACTGACGCTTTGCCCGCTACCTCGACTGACGCTTTGCTCGCTGCCTCGACTGACGCTTTGCTTGCTGCCTCGGGCAGGTAGACCATCATTGTGTGGGACGTCGCATCCTTTGCTGTGAGTTTTAGCGAGTTGTTATAACAAGTCCTCGCATCATATTGATTTCCTCGCACCTCGCCTACCCTGTGTTGGGTCGGGAACTTCATAGTAAGATGATAGATCAAAGTAACGGCTCGAAGTTCCCTCAGTGTTGGTCTTCCCAGCATAGCATTGAAAGCAGAGGGGCAATCTACCACCAAAAACTGAGTCATTATCGTTGAAACCCTAGGATAGGTTCCAACGCTGACCATTAATTCAATCATGCCCATAGGCATCAGGCTGTCACCAGTGAAACCATAGAGTGGATTGACGGTAGGCTTCAAGTCGCTCTCATTCAACCCATCTTCTTAAAGGCGTCGTAGTATAGGATGTCCACAGCACTCCCATCATCAACCAATACTCGCCACAACTGTGTGCTTCCACAGTTAATTTTTATGACCAACACGTCATTATGCGGATAAGGGACTTCCCTTGCGTCCTGTTCTGTGAAGGTAATGTCCATGTCCAGTACTCGTTGAAGCTTGCGTGGTCGCTGCTCAAGATGCATGACGTTAGTTAATGGCTGTTGTCGAGATTCTCGTGCATACCTATCTTGAGCTCTTTTCGAATCTCCACCAACATGCGGTCCTCCGAAGATAGTTCGGACTTTACGCTGGATTTCTGGAGGTCGCTGTTGGTTCTCTTCTCGCCTTTCATCATTCTGCCTGGTGTACTGCCGCAGTCGCTCCTCTTTAATCAGCCTTTCAATTTCATCCTTCAGGGCAAAGCAATCATTAGTATCATGCCCAATATCATTGTGATACTGACAGAACTTATTGGGATCGCGCTTTGCCCTGTCCCGCTTCATCGGTTCTGGTTGACGGTATCGCTCCTTTTGATTTGTGACCACATAGATATGATCTATGGGCGCGTTTAACTTGGTATGATTGTTGAACCGCATGAGAGCTCTTGAAATCTCTTGCCTTTTGGGTCTAGGCTGATTTTCCGTCTGCTGTTCATTACTCATTTTATTTTTCTTATTACCGTTATTGTTGGTAATGACCGCATCTTTAGTCGTATATTTCCTTCCTTCTGTCTTTTGAAGATTCTCGCCCGAAGATTCTACCCTTAGATGCTGACCAACCCTTCGGTAGAAATCTTCGAGAGTTCTACATTCTCTTTCAAGTAATTCCTCCCAGAGTTTTGTTTCTGGTCGCACTCCGGCCATCATGAGAGTTAGAACTCCTCCCTCAGGTGGGTTATTGACCTTTGCTAACTCTGAGGTGAATCGATTGAGATAAGATCGTAGAGTCTTCTCTGGACCTTGCCGGATTGCAGACAAGCTAACAAGTAGAACTGTGAAATTCTTGGCAGCTTGAAACTGTCTCAAGAATGCCGTCTGAAGCTGTTGCCAGGACGAGATCGAGCCGGTTTTGATTCCTCGGAACCATTTTTTTGTTGCTCCCGAGAGAGCTATAGCAAAACATCTGCAACGTGTATGATCATTGACACGATGTAATTCCATTAAGTCACTGAAGTGATCTATATGATCCTGTGAATCAGTTTTCCCATCAAAAGTGTTAATAGTGAGAAGTCTAAATCCAGTAGGTAGAGCTGCAGCTCGAACTTCCTCGCTGAATGGCGATTGACGATACCCATCAGCGAGCTCATCGTCCCAACCAGCAAGTGCGTCTAATGCGATCCTTAAATTGTGAACATCGACGTTCAGAGGGAAAGCATTATCTCTCGTTGGCAGCAAGGGCGGCCTTTGATCATTATCCTGATGTATGGCGGGCTGGTCAGGTAGAGTTTTCTGCAATCTATGAGAGGAATCCAGCGAAATAGTGCGACGAGACCGACTTTGGTCATTATGATGCGATACGGATCAATCATAACTATGTCGTCGCTCCAATTATTATCTTAGGTCTACAGGATCTTGTCTCGACTCTCTGTTGATTCTTTCGAAGACACTTCTCGATAGTTGTCTTCGTTCACTGTTTAAGCAATCTTGACTATCAGTAGATTTGCGAGAAGATTGTCCACGATCACTGTTAGTGCTTGAACTCTCCGTACCAGATTCGGGAGGCAAGTTTGCGACTTTGTCTTTTCCTTTGGAGATGCGATCTTCATGACGCTCTTGCTGGGTTCTTGGCTGATTGTATTTTCTTGTCTCTAGGATCTGTATTCCTTTCTCAAGTAATTGAGCAGGACGTTCTTTGGGACGTTCGTGCTGTGGTGGGATCACCATCTGCCCTTCAGCAAGTCATCGTAGGGTATCATTGATCGGGTTAGTGACTTACTGAAGGTTCACCAGTGTCTTCTCCATGCGATCCTGTCTCTGGAAAAGGTTCTCTGTTGCGGTCATAGTAGGCTGATCCTGAGCGGGGTCTGCCTGTGTAGCAGCAGTGCTTTGGGGTTGGTTTTGGCTAGTTCCGGTGACTCTGATAGTATTTCTGGTGTTTGCCATTATTTAAAAAGTGAAATTTGACAAACTGTTTCGCCAGAATAGCCCTCCTTCTAGCGCCAATTGTTGATGGAGGTTTTGTCAACAATAAATTTTAGAACAAAATTATGAGATGTGGCTTGTGTGAATAGTGTTCTTAATCAAAGCAAACAAAGAGGCAAAGATTTTATAGTGGTTCAGCCCCGAAAAAGATGAGCTTACGTCCACTGTTTTTTACTATATTCTGGAGAATTACAAGAACTCAAAATTACAATGTGTTATCTGAAAAGAAGAGAATACTCTTAAGAATTCTTTTTGTCTCTCCCTCCTTTTTTTTTTCCCCAAAGTCCCCCGTCTGAAACATTGAGTTCCCTTTATATAGATGAGGGTAACTCAATGTTCCTAATTGTGAATACGGGTAACTATACAATCGGGTAATAGAATTTGAGTAACAACATAATTGGGTAACTACTTAAAACGGGTAACTGGTAGATCATGAAAGAGAGACTTCTGTTTCCCTTTCCTTGCAGGTTACCTGTTTGACGAAGCAGAGACTTGTTTCCTTTTCTTTCGGATGAGGTCGCACATAACTTATACAGATGAGGTCGCACGTAACTTATGCGGAGGAGATCGCACGTAACTTATGCAGAGGAGGTCAAACTTAACTCCTACTCATGCGACCTGACATAGGATTTTAGACCGCACAACAGTACAAGAGTAATAAAAAATACTACAATCTTGTTCATATTTTTTGATTGGAGAGAAAAATAGAAAGAATGAGAAGAATTTATTTGTACAATGGATACTCAACCTTAGTATTCTCAATTCTGTTTGGAGAAATACGAGTTGTGGTTAATGGGCCTAAAAGCCAGCCATACATCCGGGTTCCTATTTTAAAACACTGGCAATTGGTCCCAGTCAATGGGCCCCAAAAAAAACTTAGCGGACCCATGTCCTACCTCATGGGCTTACACAAACCCATAATTCCCAGAACCATCTCCCCCTTTAAGTAGCATAACAGACGGGGAACAAACTCATCTTAAGACGGTGAACCTCGTGAACAACCCAATTGTTCTCTTGTCAGAGATTGGTGTAATTGTAAAAGACATTCAAAATCCTCTCATTTCTTTTTCCGGCTGTACTGTTAGCTTTATTACTAAGAATTGTAATAATATAATATAGCCTATTGTTTCGCCAAATGGTCTGTGGCCAACGAGGGTGAGTTTGTCTGGTTTGAAGACCCCTAATGACTTTTGAGCTTTGTACTGTATGATGTTTCTTTGCCTCTTTATTAATGCATCTCTCCTTCACAGGGTTTCTATCAAAAAAAAAAAACTGATCTTAGATGGCCTGCACTTAAATAGCTTGTCCAGCTTGTATCTTGATCATCACTTTTAGTTTTGATTCGATTACGACACAACAATTTTCATTTCACATTGAACATCGCATACTTTGTTATAACATATTATAAAGTATTATAATGACTACTAGGGTTTATGGAAAACTAAAAAAGTGATACCATCACAAGTATTATAATGACCAAAAAGCAAAGAGTCTAAGGGCCAGTGTCGTATGGATGTACTATGCTATGCTGTAAACAATTGTGCTTAGAGCGTAATGCTACTACAATTGTGCTCAGAGTAAAATATAGTCTGTTATGTCGTCTATAATTAGCATTTAAGATAGATTGTGTGAACTGTAAAATGATATTATAAAAAATTTATATTATAATAACAACATAATTAATTTTGTAAAAAATCACCATTACCATATTTCTCGAATTTTACACAGCAAATTTTGTAAGCATACTAACCAAAAGTATAAACGGTTCTCCCTCCCTTATTTTTCTCTAATCACTTGTAAAAACTAAAAACAATCCCAAATGGCCCTAAATATCATTACCTTTTACGGAGCTACATCGTATATGACTTGCCATCAATATATCATATGCTTCCCTATGCAAATTGTAAAGTTTCTTTTAATAATTCATTTCTTTGAGCCCATTTCTCACGTACATGTTTGAAGCAAGTGATGCTGCTACACTGTGCAATGGTCACCGATCGTTTTCATGTGTTCCTTAACATATACACGTTAACTAAAATCGAAGATTTGTTACAATTCCTTGATTTTTCTTTGTTTTTTGTTATTATTATTTTCTTTTTGTTTTCTTGGTTTCTTGTCCTCTACGTACCTNTAGGAATTACGAAAAAAAAATAAAGCATATACTAGAAAAATGTTACAAAACACAAAATAGCCAACCATCTTATTGATTATCGCAAGTATACTAAATGCACAAGGTTTATAGGTTATCAAATTTTGGACATTATGAAAAATAAAGACTAAAATGGAACTTGAGTGATTTATTAAGGATGTTTAATTAAAAGTTCCTAACTATGGAATTTGATGCAGTGGATTTGACGCGACTGCACTTTTTGATCAAGCTATTATTGGGTTATACATTTAACCCAATATGTAGGCCACATGTATTATAACAATTATATTATATATTAGAGCTGTCTGATTAAGTGGGGCCATTAAGTGATCTAATTATAAGTTTCGGAAATTACCAATTAAGCATGAACTGTTAATGTGTGATTACCTAATTCTAGTCCAATAAGGATTGATAGGGTCTCTATTGGTTGCTAGTATATAATGACATAATTATTAGGTTTTGGTCCTCAAGCCAAATAGAATGTACGTTCTTCTCCTTTACCTCCATCAATAGAGAAAGATCTCATTGAGTATACATAGAGTATTCTAGCTATAGAAGACATTCTACCTTCATACTCTAATTAATTAATAGCTTCCGCTTATGTAATCACATCCTTTGCTGTCAGACACAATGGATCCAGATTAGTCACGAGTTTTTTCTTAACAAATCTTTTTCAGACAATTTGACATGATAGATTTTAGGATTGTATTTGGTTTAAAAATCTATTATGTACATCTAACAAGTGGTATTAGAGCAGGTTATCATGTTAAATTGTTTAGGATAGTCATGCATGTCTCTATTTTATGATATCTTTACCTATTTGGTTTTTTAGGGTTTAGATATAACATGTATTATTAATGAATTTTTCATAATTTTGTTGAGATATTGAGTATTTGATGGTTGAATTCTGAGTTTCGGATCATAAAGTTTGCTAATTAGAGTGAAAAATCATATTAAGATTGAGTTAAAATCGGGTAAATAAACACTAAAAGCCAAAACTTAATGACACAGTGCCACATTAGTGGCACAGCAGTGCTAACCAAAGTAAACTGGTGCTACAGCGCCACACTAAAGACCCGGTGGCACTGTGGTGCTATGCCAGTGGTGCTGCAGCACCACCATACAATTGCGATGGCTCTGCAGTGCCATCACTTGGGAACGAGAATTTGTTTTTTTAAAGGGCGAGTATTGCAGGGCTAGTTCTAGGCACCGCAGCACTAACCTGTACAACATAGTGGTCAAATTTTTGACCTAATTAAGCCACATGGTCTCTGTTTTGGATAGAATTGAGTCGTTTTTAACTCACTTCAAGGAGTTCAAACTTAAAACTTAAACCAATTAGTTTTGTTTTCTCAATCCAGCTTTAGTACGATCCATACTTTATTCGTTGAAAATTCTATTTGGCTTTAAGAGTTGATAAAAGTGCTTAAAACTTAGTCGATCATCCATTAATATTTGTGTGTTGAAATTTTTAGTTTAATATTTTTGGTACTTTAATTATTATTTTCTTTGTACTATTTTTTTAAATATCTTGAAGTAGATGAGTTGAAACAACATATTTTCAAAGTAACCTCTATTGTGTAGATTTATTTATTTTGAAATATTTGAATAGTTGTATGTTTATTGTCCAAGCGAATAATTACCGGTCCAAAGGAAAGTACTTATTTGGCCAAATAATGAACACACCTGCGGTAATAGATATGTAATGTTTATTAAGTTTACATGTGGATAGTAAATTATTCCAAAGAAAGATTTACTGCCTAACAGGAGTTATTGTCAATATTTGATTACTGCACTGAAGAGTACTACTTACAAGTTAATAAGTTGGCCCAAAGGAAGGCTTATTAATGTTGTTATGAGTATTTTGTGATAGGAGCCCATCTTTTATGTTTATATCATGCTAGTATATCTTATTATTGTATGCTTAGTTTATGACATATTATTAATATGAGTTGTTATTTTCTGTTTTTTGTTTTTTGTTTAGTTTCTACTTCAAACATATCTGCTAATTTGAATTTAATTCTTGTTTTTAACAACATAAACTTCAAGAAGTAGAAAGAGTATCTCATGATTGTGCTCAGTTACATGGATCTGGACCTTACACTAAAGAAAGAATAATCTACTGCTCTTACAGATGAAAGTTCTGCTACAAATATTAAGAACTTTAAGTAGTGGGAAATTCTAATCACATGAGTCTTATGATCGTGAAACATTCCATACCTAAGACCATTAGGGGCAGTATGCCAGATATTGATAATGCTAAGGTGTTTCTTGATGCAATTGCGGAATGTTTTCAAAAGAATAAAAAAGCATAAACAAGTACCATGTTGAGCAATTTACTTGCTATGCATTATAAGGGTAAACGGAACATCAAAGAGTACGTCGTGGGGATGTCCAATCTGGCTTCAAAACTAAAGGTATTTAAGTTAGAACTATAGGATAACTTGCTCGTGTAATTAGTTCTACTTTATCTCCCACCATAATTTAGTCAATTTAAAGTGAGTTACAACACCTAGAAAGAAAAATTGACTCCTGAGCTTATATCTCAGTGTGTGCAAGAAAATGATAGATTGAAGCAAGATGAGATAGAAAGTACTCACTTAGCAACAACCTCTCAAGATAAGAAAAGGAAAAAGACCAAGGATAATGGAATTGCATCTAGGACTTCACATATTAAAGTACAAAAGAAATAAGATGAGGAATTAGCTTGTTTATTCTACAAGAGGCTAAGACATGTGAAGAAGGAGTATCCCAAGTACACCACTTGGCTTATCAAGAAGGGTAAGCTTCTCGATTTTGTCTATTCTGAGGTTAATTTTGCTTCTGTACCCAATCATACTTGGTAGGTAGATACTGGTGCTACTACTCATATAAGTATGTCTCTGTAGGGTTGTCTGAGGAGCCATTTGCCACGTCATGCTGAGAGATACATTTATGTGGGCAACAGCGACACAGGTACAGTAGAGACAATAGGTCTATTTAGGTTGCAATTAGGTTCAGTTTATTTTTAGATTTGAATAAGACATTTGTTGTAGCGTCATTTAGACAGAATTTAATTCCACTTTAGTTTTGGATAAATCTCTTGTTCATTTGGAAATAATAAATTTAGTCTTTTTCAAAATTATAATATTGTTGCGACTAGTACCTTAATTGATAACTTATATAAAATCGACACTATTACCTTAATTATAAAACTTTGTATGTCAAGAAACATGGTCCAAAACGTAAAACTATTAAGAATTTCTCTATGTTATGGCATGAGTAATTAGGACACATCTTTAAATAGAAAACACAACATCTTGTGTCAGATGAAATTCTTGACCCATTTGACCTCATAGACTTCACAATTTGTGCTGAGTGCATCAAAGGCCAACAGACTAATATACATAAATTATGTGCTAATAAGAGTTCCAGTGTCTTAGAACTAGTACATACTGATATCTGCGGCCCATTCCCTACAGCTTCATGAAATGGCCAACAGTATTTCATATTTAATTCATGAGAAGTCACAATCCCTAAACATATTTAAAGCTTTCAAAGCCGAAGTTGAAAATCAATTCAACAAGAAAATTAAAGCCGTCAAATCCGATTGTGATGGTGAATACTATGGTAGGTATGATGGATCTGGTGAACAATATCCAGGACCTTTTGCCCAATACCTAGAGGAATATGGAATCATCCCACAATACACAATACTAAGAAAACCTAGCATGACTGGTGTTATTGAGGGACAAAACTGAATACTTAAGGACATGATGAGGAGTATGATCACTTATTCCTCCTTACCTGAATCACTCTACGAAGAGGCACTTAAGATTGCAATATATATACTCAACAGAGTACCCAACGAATCAGTAGCTAAAACTCTATATGAACTATGAATAGGCAAAAAACCTAACATTAGGCACTTGCATATTTGGGGTTGTCCATCTAGGAGTGTTCAAAATCCACACGATCCAATCTAATCCAATTCGCAAAGTGTGGATATATGCACTTGTGCCAATTTGATTGGATCCAAAAATTGAAATTTGTACTTTTGCAGATCAGATATTTTTTATCTTAAAAAGTAACCGATCCAATCTAATCCGTATATAATACATAGATTTTTAAAATATATATATTATTTAATATTTTGGGTTTAAATTAAGTTTAATTTTAGATTTTAATATATTGTATTTAATTTATATACATATATACGATCAATAATCAGCTAAATTTGTAAAAAAATATTCAAATTTGTGCCAAAATCAAATAATCCAAGACAAAAAAATGACATAAAGCCCAATTTTAAAAGTTTATTTATCAAGTCCAACTAACCAATCATGGGATATTGTCTTTGAGGAGGAATTTGTTTCTTTTCTTATAATTACTATTGAAGGTGATTAGGCTCCTTTGCCTGACATTATTCAAAAAGTAAATCCGGAAATTCAAGACAATATTTTGCAACTCCCTATCCCACAAAAGGAAGTTGCTTCTAAAGAGCAACCTCAATAACTTCAAGAGAAAGTGCCATTAAGGAGATCTATTAGGGAAAGAATAAATGTGATTCTAGATGATTACATCGTCTATCTCCTAGAACATGAGTTTAATATAAGAGTAGAAAATGATCCAATCAATTTCACTCAAGCCAAACAAAGTTCAAAATCCCAACAATGGATAGCTACCATGAAGGATGAGATGAAATCCATGAAGGATAAGGACATTTGGGAGCTTGTCGAATTACCAATAGGAAAGAAACCAATTAGTTGTAAATAGATTTTTAAAATCAAGAGGGATTCAAAAAGCAATATCGAGAGATATAAGGCTTGTTTAGTTGCTAAGGGTTTCACTCAGCAAGAAGATATTAACTATAAAGAGACTTTTTCTCTAGTTTCTTTAAAAGACTCGTTCAAAATAATTATAGTATTAGTAGCTCATTTTGATCTAGAATTACATCAGATAGATGTAAAGACTACGTTTCTCAATGGTGATATTGAGGAAACGATTTATATGGTACAACCAGAAAACTTTGTTACCGAAGATCCAAAGTCTGTGTTTTGTAAACTAAAGAGATCCATCTATGATCTCCAATAAGCATCCTGTCAATAGTATCATAAGTTCCATCAGTTATTTCCTCATTTAGTTTTAAGGAAAATTCGATAGATGAATGCATTTGTCACAAGTTCAATGGGAGTAAATGTATCATCCTGATTTTTATGTCGATGACATACTTTTGGCAAGTAATGATATAGGCTTATTACACGAAATCAAGAGATTTCTATCAAACAAATTTGAGATGAAAGATCTTGGAGACGCTTCTTTTATATTAAGGATTAAAATACACCGAGATTACTCTCAAGGAATACTTGGGTTATCATAAAAGAGCCATATCGAAAAGGTACTTGATAAATTTGGCATGAGTAAATGTGCCTCATGAGATACACCCGTTGCTAAGGATGATAAATTCAGTCTCATTCAATACTCCAAGAATGATTTTGAAGCTAAAGAAATGCAGAAGATCTCTTATGTATTTGCAATAAGGAGTCTGATGTATGCTTAGGTATGTATGCATCCAGATATAGAGTACATAGTTGGAGTGTTAGGAAGATATTTAAGTAACACTGTTATGGATCACTGAATAGCAGCAAAGAGGGTTTTACGATATTTACAAAGAACAAAAGATTACATGCTCACTTATCAGAGATTTGATTATTTAGAGATCGTGGAGTATTCCGACTCTGATTATGCTGGATACTTAGATAGTAAAAGATCCACTTCAGGTTATATTTACCTGCTTGCCGAGGGAGCTGTATTCTAAAAGAGTGTTAAGCAGACGCTCATAGCTTCTTTCACTATAGAGGCAGAGTTTATAATTTATCATGAGACATTGAATCATGAAATTGTCGATGGCATTGAAAACCCATTAAAGATTTATTGTGATAATAGAGTCGATGTTCTATATTCCAATAATAACATAAGCTTGTCAAAGTCTAAACACATAAACACTAAGTTTCTAGTTGTTAAAGATAGAGTTCAGAGTCATCTAGTGTCTATAGAATATACCGGCGCTAACTCCACGTTGGTGGATCCGCTCACCAAAGGTCTAACGCCTAAGGTGTTTCATGAGCATACTGTTCATATGGGTATTGTACCATTTAAACATGTTCAGGATTAGTATGAGTTAAATTTTACGAGTTCTCTTATGATAGACATATTTATTATTTGATATCAATAAAGTGATGGTTTTCTTTTATACTCTGAATATATATTTTATTTTCTTTCTATCTATTGTTTTGCATAAAGTTATGATTTTGCATAAAGTGAAAGACTAAAGATCATAAAGTAGGACCAAGTGGAAATAGGCATGTAAGATCTCTTTTCATGTAATTTCCATGTCATACATCCATACTTGATCTATGCCATTGTGTGTATTGATTTAATAATCATTGATAGGTTTAGTTGCCTACCTAAGTGCAACGAAGGCCACTTTAGTTTCATGTTGATATACAAGATGGTTCAGATTATCTTAAGGAGTAATTTCTTAACAGATAGCAATAAAGTGTACACTCAAGTTTTCATAATATAATTGTTTCAGGAAAAACCCATATAGCCCAAGTGAGAGATTGTTGGGTTATATATTTAACCCAATATGTGGACCACATGTTTCATAATAATTATATTATATATTAGGATTGTTTGATTACGTAGGGTCATTAAGTGATCTAATTATAGGCTCAGGAAATTACCAATTAAACATAGATTGTTAATGTCTGGTTACCTAATTCTAGTCTAATAAGGATTGATAGAGTCTCTATTGACTACTAATATATAAGAACATAATTATTAAGATTTTGGTCCCTAAGCTAAATAGAACGTACGCTCTATCTCCATCAACAAAGAGAGATCCTATTAATCATACATAGAGTATTCTGGCCGTGGAAGATCTTCTATCCTTTAATTAATTGCTTTTGTTTATATAATCACATCTTTTACTATCAGACACAATGGATCTAGGTTAGTTACGGAGTTTTCTCTCAACATATCTTTTCTTGATAATTTAGCATAATAAATTCTAAGATTATATTTGGTTTAATAATCTATTATGTACATCTAACAGTTATAAGATATGGTTTTGTGATCAACACATTTCTTTTTAAGTGGAGGATTCTGAGTTTAAAGCATCCTCAGTTGATTTCAAATGATTTCTAAAAGTAAAAATGAGAGAGAAATTTTCTCATACTGTAGGTATATGATAATGTCCAAAATTATTTTCCTCTCTAATTTTAATTTGGACTACACGTAGTCTCATCGAGAAAAATGTAAAGAAAGCAGAGGATCATACGTGATAGAATTGTTGTGTACACCAACAAGAATAATAGAATATGCTATGTTCTTCCTTTTGGGTAGGGAGATTTTTGTCACTTGCTAATTATGCGGCTGATTTTGTCTCTGTCCCACTCCCAGTTATGTATGACGAAGTTGGGCTATAACAATATTTTGAGAATATTAAAAAAAGAGAAAAAAAAAAATCAAATTCTGTATTTGAAAGAACCACTAATTTTGAAACGTTACAATTACTGTTTTTTTTGGCTTAGTTTAAAGGGTGAGCCATATATATGTAAAGACAGAGATATATATATTAGATACGTTTTCATGTTGAAAAAGCTATATCTGAGGACAGTTGCTTCTGTCAAGTTAAAACCTTGGCCACTTGATTCTTATTTGTCTCTCTAATTTCATTTCTTAAAACTATATTTGACAATTGAATGTGAATTAGACCAACGCCAGAAAAAAAAAAAAAAAAAAGTATAAAATTACTACAATAAGGTCCACGACCAACTAACGCACAAAGACTTAATCAGATTTGATTACCAACCCTATAATAATACACACATGATCAACAAGTATTAGAGTCTAAACCCTTTCACCAATCAAGATCTTTGGATAAATATTCATAATTAATTACCATTTACGCTAAGAAAAGCAAGAAATATATATGTGTGGAAGTATCAAGTAGATAAGTGTGACTGTAATGGTGGGAGGGTGACCTACGCGTCACGCATAAAAATGCTGTCTGCATTAGCACCAACAATCTTAACACGCAAGTCTAACGGAGCCAATTTAAAGTTGGATCAATTTAATATTATACATAGTATCAAAAGTTAAGCTGAGGTTGACATTTTTTTTTTAAACTTTAGGTAGTTTACTAGAAAGAATATATTCACGACCAAAGTGGCGTAAGATTAAGGGGAAAAAATCGTTTTTACTTGACTTCAAAAATATGAGAAACACTACAATCAAACTTATCCCTGAATTGATGTAAATATTTGATAGTAAGAGATTTTATCATTCACGCTTGTTTGAGATTGATTTTAGAGGCTGTTTTTAGCTTTTGAAAAGGGTTAAAGAAAAAAGTTGTATAAATATTCGGTAAATTTTTGTTTTTAATTAGCGAATTTTTAAAATTAGTGTGTAATCACTATTTTAAGTATAATATGAGAAATAAAATAAGAGTTATTTTTGAAAACTGATTTTATTGTCATAATTCAAATTTTCTAAAATGTTTTTTACAATATATACTATCTATAATTTGTTAATCACTTGGACGTTATTTTTAAACCACACAACTATTTTGTAAAATAAATTTATTAAATATCTAAATTTTTTATGGCACACCTGTATTACATTAGCAATACAAAACTAGCCCTTAGCTTAAGGTTGAGATTTTATTTTATTTTTCAATTTTCTAATTTAAATGTTGTAGTCTGGCTTTTGGACACTCTCACACGTTGGGGTACTTGAAAAGCCAAACTTCAAACTTGGAATCAACTTATAATTTGGTTAACTTTAAATTAACAAATAAAATGAAAAGTAATACGTGATATGTTATAATTGTGTCACGTAAAAGGTTGAAATTAGCTAAAAAGGGGGCTTTGATGATGGTGGGCGTATGGACTTTTTAGACAATTTCAAAGTGTGTCTAAAATAATGTGCTGCGATTTGGACGTTTTTTCAACCTTGAAAGCTAATGCGTGACTAAATAATCTAAAAGAGGCTTTTGAAAAATAATAAATATATATATATGGCTTAATTGGATTAATGCCAGTCAAGAGAACACGTAATGTCTCAAAATATTTAGCATATTTTTGGTTTAGTGTTAGGAAGTCAAAAATTTGTAAGAACATTTGCATATTTCGTTCGACCTTCCTAGTGGAAAAATAATAGTGGATACTCTTTTGTTGCTGGTTTCTTGGTAACTCATTCATATAAGAAACCTAAAAGAACATACAGATCTTACTTTCTCAACCGGGGGAAAAAAAAAAAGAAAAAAAAAGAACGAATCTTAAGATAACATTGAGTTGTTATAGTCTAAAATCCGGGTCCCTTGAATAAGTTGTGGCCATCAATAACTCAGATTAAAAAAAAAAAATCAATTAAGCCCCCTCCATTGGATGGTTCATAGATAATAAAACATTTAAATATTGTAGCTATTAGGATCCCCCCCCCCCCCCTTCTCTCTCAATTGGATCACTTAGGAAACACCTCAAGTAAATTACCAAATTTGAGTCAATTTCTTAGAAGAATATTATGCATTACTTCTTTTCTTCTTTACTGCTTTCATTAATAGCACAATACTTCCTTCCTAATCAATAAAATACTATTTTTTTGTTTGACCAAAATATGAATAATGAATATATACTAATTGATATGTAAATTTTTGTGTGCTATATAATTTCAAACAGTAGTGTCCCCACCTAAAACTGTTGGCCCAAAGATACCACATTAGTAGATATCCGGATTTTGGTAAACAAAGTTTGTATTCATAGTTGCTATTTTGGTTTTGCGCGAACATCAATTTGCACCTTAGTTTTGGCGAATTTAAAACTATATCTATATATGGGGGTGCAAGTCCCTATTAATCATTTTCCATCCTCGAGTTGGCACTTGGCATACACTTTCCAAACCACTAGAACATTTTTTCGTATCTTATGTCAATTAGGGAAAGGAGAATATCCAGGAATGGAAGATTAAGACATGTTATTCCAAATGAATAGATCTCTTATATCGGTCCAATTATGTCTTATTTATACCGACTACCTATATGGTAGAACTGCCCCATCATTGCTTAAAAAGGTTGGACTTGATTAATCAGTGACAACTAAATAACCTATCCAATCGAGCAGCAGCCCAATCCGCCAATCGGTAGACGAATTAAAAACTACCCAAAACAAATTTTTTACTACTCACTAATATATATTTTTCCTTATGAGAGCCCTTTACGACATTCCATCCACTTCGATATATTAGGAAGTTATATATGACTTGAAAATTGAAAGAGTGGACTCCAACCTATTATTATTTTAGTACAGTAAATCTCAATTTTTTTTTTGTGACATTTAAGTACTAAACATTTATTTTTTTGGCATCATTAATTTTTTTGGCATATTTCATCTAAAATTCTGATAAAATTTATTTAAACGAGAGAAATTTTACATTATTAATTTCAAAATTTCAATTATTTAATAATTTGATCCCTATTTATTTTACTCATATTTCTAATTAATAATATTTTATCTATCAATTTTTGAAAAATTAAAATTCTAATAGTAAATTCTAAACCTATTACCATGTATGCATAGTTTTTAAGAGTAGAACTAGGAGTAAGAAAAATGATTTCGATCCCGATTGTCATAAAGAAAACGACTCACAGATGAAAAATTGACAGTTGTAATAATTTAATAATGGTAAGTTTTACTAAATTAGTTGAAAATTATGTAAATTAATTTTCACCAATAAAAAAAATTGATAGTGTGAGTGCTAGGTAGTGTATTTAGAGCAATTTTTATTAATAAAAAAACCCTTATATTTTTTTTTCTTATTTTTGCCAAAAAAAAACACTAAGTTTCTAGTTATTTCAAATAACATTTTGTTTTTTTTTTAATTCTAGCAATAAAAATCTTAGATTCTTGGTTATGTCAAATTAAATCTTAAAATTTCAAAGTTCAATTAATTTAGACATTTGATCAAAATTTGAAACGAGAATATATAACATGATTGAAAACGACTTTATTTTTAACTATTCATAACACTATATACTAAGGGTAAATGCATCATTTGACTTATTTAGAATGATAATTTGATTAAATTTCATAAATTAAAAATTTTATTTGATATAATTAAAAACTCAGTGTTTTTTTTTGTTGCTAGAATTGAAAAACATATAAGGTTTATATATATATATATATATATAGGGCACCAATTTAGTGGGTATTTTTTTTTTATCTATAGATAGGTATCAATTTGGCCAATGAAAATTTAGCATGTATATATATATGGTTGCCAATCCAATAGATATTTTTTTTTCTTTACCTATGGGTAGGTATTTTTTTTTTAGCCGTTGGATCACTATCTAATGGTGATCCAATGGCTATAATGAAGTGCATGAAAAGACGTGCATCATTAATGTTCTTTCTCTCTCTTATTTTTTATAAAAAAATGTGCATACTAAATTTTCATTGACCAAATTGATACTTATGCATAGTAAAAAAAAATACAAATTAGTGCCCTATATATATATATATATATATCAAAAACTCAAAGATTTTTTTCATTAAAATTAAAAAACTCAGAATTTTTTCCAATAATAATCCGCTTTTAGTGCAATTGGAATGAAACACATAATAATGTACCAACTTTAATCCCAACATTTTAAACTAACTAATGACGAACCAAGTCAATCGCTTGGGATTAAAATTGTCAATCTTAATACCATTCAATATTTTATTGTTTGGTAAGCTAGCACCTAGCTAGTATTAATCAGATAATGAGACTCAACCTTATCTTAGCAAAACTAATAACGATAAAAATCAAATAAGTTTTCTTTAAAACTTGATTAATTACTTTGTGAAAAAAGCCTACGCGGTGGAGCCGCGTTTCGGATTTTTCCTTTTTTTTTTTTTAAAAAAATAAAGTTCTTTTTCGGGTCATTTTATTCTTAAAAATTAAGTAAAAAGTCACTTTAGGGAATTATAATAATACTTGATCCCCCCAAAAATAGAAGAGAACGACCTGGCTAAAGCCTGTAAGAAATTCTTCATTTGTCATACATATAAGAGAAGTTTTCAAAATCTCTTCATACACACAAACTTTCCATTAATCTCATTCACACCCTTCTCTTCATCATCACTATCCCATACATAACCCATATACCCATTTTTCTGAGCTTTCTCACCATTAAAACCATCCCCTGTCCTTTCACCTCTCAATGTCTCAATCTTTATATCCCATAACTATTCCCATTCAATTTTCCCAGCCATGATTGTCCGGGAAAAAGGAAGATCACCCATTAGAGATTTGAATGTTCGCTTTAAATTCTGATTATATCAAAAAAATAAAAAAGAAAAAAACAGAGATAACCCATAATTTCTGGGTTTTTCTCCATTGAAGCACAAAAAATGAGTATTTCATACCTGATTCTTCTTCTGGGTCTTATCGTTTCGGTAGTGGTGGTGGTTCGTGCGCTCTTGTACAGAGCTGGGTTGGTTCATATCGTTCAAAAATGGTGGAGAGTGGTCGAAGATTGCTTCCATGTCTACCAATCGTTCAAGGTCCCTGAAATCAACGAGGACACCATGCAAGAGAATCAGCTCTATCGAAAGGTCTCCGAATATCTCAATTCTTTGGCTTCGATTGAGGACTCGGATTTCACCAACCTCGTCACCGGGAAAAGGCCCAACGAGATCGTCCTCAGGCTCGACCCCAACCAGAGAATCGAGGACCATTTTCTCGGGGCCAAACTCGTCTGGGTGAACCAAGACAAGGGCGAGAGAATCGATGGTCGAAACCTGGTCCTCATGATACGCAAGGCCGATAAGCGGAGAATCCTGAAACCGTATCTTCAACATATTCGTGCCGTAGCTGATGAGGTCGAGCAGAGAAGAAGGGATTTGAAGCTGTACATGAACTTCGATGATCACGGTCATGATCATCATCATCATAATCATCGAAATGGACGGTGGAGATCGATCCCTTTGACTCACCCTTCCACCTTCGAGACCATCGCCATGGAATCCGATCTCAAAGCCAAGGTCAAATCCGACCTCGAATCCTTCCTCAAAGCCAAACAGTACTACCACAGATTGGGCCGCGTTTGGAAGCGAAGCTACCTGCTGTACGGACCCTCCGGCACCGGGAAGACCAGCTTCGTGGCCGCCATGGCCAACTTCCTCGGCTACGACGTCTACGACCTCGAGCTCTCGAAGGTCTCTGACGACTCGGATCTGAAAACCCTCCTGCTGCAAACGACGGCGAGGTCGGTGATCGTGATCGAGGACCTCGACCGGTTCTTGGCCAGAAAATTGTCGTCGTCGTCATCTGCGGCAGTGAGCTTCTCTGGCGTGCTGGGCTTCATGGACGGTTTGTGGAGCTCGTGCTGCGCGGAGGAGAGGATCATGGTGTTCACAACGAACGGGAAGGAGGGTCTGGACCCGGCGATGCTCCGGCCGGGTCGGGTCGACGTCCACATCCATTTCCCCCTGTGCGACTTCACGGCGTTCAAGAACTTGGCGAATAGCTATCTGGGTCTCAAGGAGCACAAGCTCTTCCCCCAGGTGGAGGAGATTTTCCAAAGCGGGTCGAGCTTGAGCCCGGCCGAGATCGGGGAGCTCATGATCGCGAACCGGAACTCGCCGAGCCGGGCCATCAAGTCGGTCATCACGGCGCTGCAAACGGACGGTGATGGGAGGGGGACTGTGAAGATCAGACGGAGGATGATGACGACGGGGGATGGTTACGGGTCGAGGAGTAGCAGAGTGGATGAATCGGGTCAACCCGCTGGGGCCTTCTGCGAAGCCGGTGTCCACTCGGTCAAGGATATCCGAAAGCTGTACGGCTTCTTGCGGATGAAGAGCAGCTGTAAATCTCAGTCGTTCGATTCGGGTTCGGGGCAGAAGGATGGGTGATTCGGGTATTTGGAGCTCTCGGTTATTATTTTTTTTACCGGTTTGTTCGACGCGTGTCGAGTTGCCGTTGGTTACCAGGGAATCAATGGTCAATGGCTGAAATGCTGCCGATGCATACAAAGCCGAAATGGCTATTTGTTGATATGGATTAATGGGTTATTGCAATATAAACTACAATATACCAAAGTTTAACACAACCAAATCATTTGGAAATTGTGGCTTGGATCCGAAGCTTTTGTTGATAAACCCATTCAGAATTTGATATTCTCATTCTTGTTATCTATTTAGTTTTTTTTTCCCCTCTTTTTTCAGTTAATCTATTTTGTTAGTTTTTTGTTTTAGGTATGTAAATAACAAGTATATCTTCTTTTTTTGGGGGTTAAAAATCAAAAGTGTAGCTTTATCATCAATGTTAGAAGAATGAGACAATGCTATGCAAGCATCCACACTGGTATTCTTTTACTTTATGCTTTCATTATCTTTGGTTTTGAATTGGCATTGTACAATCATTTGGATTATTTTTAAAATGCTTTTAAAACAGAAGGAATCAATGTAAAAAGAAGAAATGTATTCCGATGTATTAAAATATATTAAGATAGTATTAAGATAGTATTTGATTTGTGGAATGAAATTAGAATAGGAATGATAATCGTAATAGAATTAAATTGAGAAAGGAAAAAGAATAATAATTTATTATTTAATTGAAACTTAAAATAATCTTAGAATGGAATGGAAAAAATATTTTGTTGGCAAAGATATCTTATAAAAAATATTAGGTATTAAAATTTTTATAAAATGATGTAATTTTAATTCCATTAGTGATAAAGTAGAATAATAATTTCATTATTTAATATAATTGTGATTCTAACGAAATTATAATTCTTTTGCTAAAAATATAACCAAATAAATGAATATACTATTTTTTAGAATCATCATTTTATTCCAAGTGAACCACAGATGACTTGAGGATTTTAGAATATAATAAAGTTGGCAAACTAAAAAGATGAGATAACGTAGAAGGACGTCGTTATTATTGTTACACGAACAAAATTTTGAACAATAGAAAAAACAAGAAATGGAACATTTGCTTAAAAGAAGAAAGTGGAAACTACTTGAGCTCTTCTTTGGAATTTTTGAATCATAAGTCAATATTTTCAAAATAAATAAATATGGATCGTACAAAAAATCAGATGCTCAGTTACTTGGTTTTTGATGGAACTGAAAGGAAAGAAGTCTTTTGGCCTTATATTGGATTGGCCATGATGCAACTGCATCTGCATGTGACCAGAGTCAAGAAATTGGCTTTTGGTTGTATGTTTAATAAGAACAATGATATGGCCTTTTCTTTTTTGTTTTGATGAATTTAAAGGCTATCCTGGATTTTTCTGCTCTCATCATTGGTGACGATTGGTAAAGATAGTTGCTACGTGCGTTTATTTAATAATACCATATTCGATTGATAATTGAGTGGTTTAAGTTGTCACAGACTAGATAATATTAAAATTTTATCAAATTTTTATTAAAAAGTACGTGGTACGTAAGTTACTAACATTTAATTAATTAGTAAATATTAATTTATTTATAGTGATTTTTAAGATACTAATTGTTGACGGAGGTTTTATCAATAATAAATTTAGAAAAAATTTAGAGATATGATTTGTGCAAATTGAGTTAATAATCAAAGCAAATAAAGAGAGAGGATTTTATAGTGGTTCAGTCCCGAAAAAGATGAGCCTACGTACACTGTTTTTTCACTATTTTATGGAGAATTACGAACACTCAAGGTTACAATGTCTCGTCTGGAAATTGGAAAAATTGAAAAGCAATTGGAATACTCAAAACTTGATTCCTCTTCATTTTACTGTTTCCATCTCAGAAAATATCAAAACTCCAAAGAACCCTAGCGCCGTTTCATCTTTCAGCTAGCACAAATCACAGCTTCTTCTCCGACGAAGTTCAAATCGTCTCAAATCTTCCGCTTCTGAAGAAAGGTCAGTTTATTTCTTCTCTTATTTCTTCTATTCTTGAAAGTGATTTTAATCTTTAGGAATAAATACTCATCTCACACTGAAGTGAAATGAGAAATTTTTTTTTTTTTACACTCCTCCTTTTTCAGTCCGTAGGGTAGACTTACTAGATAACAATTAGAAATGAACCTATGAAAAGAATTTCTAGGGTCTGATTCCCTATTTTATTCCTAATGAACTGCTCGAACATTTACTGATGAACTGCTCGAATATTTTTATGAATCCGTAGACCATTTAGGAATGAGCTTGCTTGCTTAGTACAATCTTAGGATGAATACCCAAAGTGCTAGAATAGTGAAAATTCTCGATGTCTGAATCCCTGCGTATTTCTTTTCAGATGTCTAGTAGTGAGGAATTTAGGGAAGGAAATGTATTTTCTGGAGAATCTAACTCGAGTGTTAGCTCCATTAATCTCGAAGATTATCTCGAGCCGGAACCCGAGATAGAAATAACATGGGCCAGACAGAGTAGTCCTCGAATAGGCGATCTCCCCCAAGATCAGTGGCCCAGACACATAAGGGATGCCCCTGCATTTTCATCTGGCTACCAATACATAGAAGGGAACTGGTCATGTGCTAATGTTCGGACGAGCTGCACGTCGAACAAACTCAGAAAAATTGCGAGCAGTTATAAGATCGCCATACCCCTTCGTCTACCAATGGAATTTAACCGACCACACACTCTCCCACATAGGCTCGCTTCCTTTTCTGAGGCACTCAAGTGTGGCGTGCATCTCCCACTCCATCCGTATAAAAAATCAATCATTGATTACTATGGGGTCGTCCCTTTTCAATTGACCCCTAATACCTATAGATATATGGTAGGTTTGTATATATTGCACCATAAACTAGGTTTAGAAACCCCTTCACCTGAAGAATTTACTTGGTTCTATCAAGTAAAATCAAATCCATCAGATCTCGGCTTCTTCTATGCCAGCAAATGGTCGAATCAAGCAATAAAAACGATCTACGGGGTTCGCAACAACATGGAAAAATGGAAAAATCCATTTTTCCATTTTGACTATGCAGCCAATGGCTTCTTTCAGAATCCCGGTAGGTAGTCTTCCAATTTATTGCCTTGTTTCTATATTTATTCCTATACTGATCGCATTCCAATGTCATCGCAGATAATAGGGATCGACCCGGACTCTTCAGAGAACAACTCGCAAGAGTATATAAGATCAACGACCTTCCAATTGAAGAATTTAATTGGAAGATACTAGGCACCTCGAATAACCTGGTCGCTTGTGGTCTGCTACTGAAGGGTGCTGCGTTCCCTGACCCCCCAGTTCTCTCGTCCAGGCCTTCGAGCTCAAAGAAGAAGCCAAGGAAGAGGACGGACTTAGGTGCTTCGTCTTCAAGGATTAGAAAACGAAAGGCACCGGCCACACCTCCACGCTCAGAACTTTCATCTCCAGAGATAGTGTCACCATCAGCTCCTCAACCAGCTCCATAAGAAGATGGTAACTACACGCTCATTCTAATTACCTTTATACTATATTTCCTCGCTCACTAACATGTTCTGTACATAGATGGTCATTGGTAGCGGCCTGTGAGCAACACCTTCAACTCTCGGGTCCATGGCGAAAACCAAGACACTTGAGAGTACCCCGCCATCAAAAGGGAAGGAGAAGGTCGACTGCTCGAAGAAGAGAAAAGTTGCCTTCGAGGACGTCCCAGCGAGCTCGCCCCCTCCACAACCATCTCAACCAGTGAGCACTCCCGAACCCCCTACCGAGGCTGCCACTTCTTTGGAACCGACCTTGGCAGATAAAGGCGATGAGCTCTTCACACTCCTTAACCAATTACCAGAGAAGGCTGGTATGAGCGCAGCCTTTATCGACCGCTTCACATCTGAAGAAGGTTGGGAGCGAATGAAGCGACGTTCTGCCAAGGTCGCTTTTGGATCTGCGATGAGGATGCTGGCCAATGTAAGCTTCTCAATCTTCTCTTCGTGAATACTCTTTTGGTGTTAACTTGGAGATTTACATATATATATATATATATATATATTTTTTAGACTACGGCTGCTGCTATCCTGATGCACGATCCGATTCTCGAATGCTTAGAGAAAGCTGAGAAAGTTGATCAGATAACACAAGCATTCGAGAACTCGGAAAAGGCTCGGGAGGAGGAAAGAACGGCTTTCAACTTGGAAAAGCAGCAGATGTTCGAGGACCTGTCCAAGGAGAAACTCGCCAAGGAGAATCTAGAGGAGAAAGTCAAAGAGCTCGAGAAGGTCATTTCTGAGCATCCGGAGCGTATGAGGGAAGCGACCACTGAGGTGGTTCATAAAGCTATCGAGGAGTTCAAGGCGACCGAAGTCAAAGAACTCGAGGATAAAGCTAGTGATATCGCCTCGTCAACTATCATCTTCAACATTTTCTGCGAGCATCCGGATTTTGACTTCTCCATTCTTGGCGAGGATGTGGTCGAACTTGTGCAGAGCTAGAAAGAGGATACGACCAAGGCTGGAGATGACGGCACGAGCCCTTCCACATGAATTGTGTTTTCTTTTTCTTAGAACAATGCGGGCTTTGTCCCCCTTCTTTTTTGTTTCTGTATGGACGACTTTTTTTAATAAATATCATTTTTCCTTATATGCTCCTGCAAAATAATGAAAAGAAATAACAGTAATTTTAACTAAGTAGTCAATCACAAGTGATTGATCAGTACGCTTTTAGCGATTTAAATCCGACTAACTTAAAACGAGTTTTAAGCGTTAGGATAGGTTAG
>JXTB01000023.1:95765-113668 GCA_002914805.1 Parasponia andersonii | reverse complement strand
GAATGCACACTTCTGGGGATTTAGCTTCATCTGGTATCTCCGGAGGATTTTGAACATCTCATCAAGGTGCTTGATGTGATCTTCAGCTTTCTCTGACTTGACTAACATATCATCGACGTATACCTCTATTGTCTTGCCAATTTGTTTTGCAAACATCATATTGACAATACATTGGTAGGTCGCTCCCGCATTGATAAGTCCGAAGGGCATCTTTTTATAGCAGTATAACCCTCGATCAGTGATGAACAAGGTGTGTTCTTCATCCAGCTCGTACATGGGGATTTGGTTGTATCCTGAATACGCATCCATGAAGCTTAAAAGTTCATGCCCCGACATCGCATCTACAAGCTGATCAATTCTCGGAAGAGGGAAGCTGTCTTTAGGACACGCCTTGTTGAGATCGGTGAAATCAATACAGGTCCTCCACTTCCCATTAGGTTTTTTCACCACGACCGGATTTGCAAGCCAGTCAGGGTAAAAAGACTCTCTTATGAACCCAATTTCGAGTAATTTCTCCACCTCTTCCTTTAACGCGACGTAGCGTTCTGGATTCATGGCCCTTCTCTTTTGTCGTACAGGTATTTTTGACGGATCTATGTTAAGACGGTGGGATATGATCCTTGAATCAATCCTTACCATATCCGAATGCTGCCATACAAAGACATCCAAATTAGACTTCAGAAAAGCGATCAATGAAGCTCGCACAGGTCCTTGAACCTATGTTCCAATCTTCAAAGTCCTGGAAGACAGATCGAATGATAAATCTTCCAGGTCTTCAACGGGTCCAGTTCTGACTTCGTCAATTTCTCGAGGATCGAAGTCTTCACTGGTTGTTTCGATTGACGCTTTCACTGACGATTCGACTGACGCTTTATCTGATGATCCGACTGGAGCTTTACTCGCTGCCTCGGCTGACGTTTTGTCTGCTACCACGATTGACACTTTGTCCGCTACCACGACTGACGCTTCATTTGCTGCCACGACTGACGCTTGGATCGCTTCCTCTGGCAGGTGGACCATCATTGTGCGGGACGTCGTATCCTTTGCTGCGAGTTTTAGCGAGTTGTTATAACATGTCCTCGCATCATATTGATTTCCTCGCACCTCGCCTACCCCATGTTGGGTCGGGAACTTCATTGTTAGATGGTAGATTGAGGTGACAGCTCGAAGTTCCCTTAATGTCGGTCTTCCTAGCATAGCATTGAAGGTAGATGGGCAATCTACCACCAAAAACTGGGTCATTATCGATGAAACCCTTGGAAAGGTCCCAACGCTAACCATCAGTTCAATCATGCCCATAGGCATCAGGCTGTCACCAGTAAAACCATAGAGTGGAGTGGCGGCAGGCTTCAGGTCGCTCTCATTCAACCCCATCTTTTTGAAGGCATCGAAGTATAGGATGTCCACAGCACTTCCGTTATCGACCAATACTCGCCACAACTGTGTGCTTCTACAGTTACTTTTTACGACCAGCGTGTCATTATGCGGATAATGGACTTCCCTTGCATCTTGCTCTGTGAAGGTATTATCCATTTCCGGTACTTGTTGAAGCTTGCTTGGTCGCTGATCAAGATGCATGACGTTGGTTAATGGCTGTTGTCGAGCTTCTCGCGCATATCTATCCTGTGCTCGCTTGGAATCTCCTCCAATATGCGGTCCTCCAAAAATAGTCCGCACCTCACGCTGAATTTTTGGAGGTCGCTGTTGGTCTTCTTCTCGCCTTTCGTCGCTCTTCCTGGTGTACTGCCGCAATCGTCCCTCTTTAATCAGCCTTTCAATTTCATCTTTCAGGGCAAAGCAATTATTAGTATCATGCCCAATATCATTGTGATATCGGCAAAACTTGTTGGGGTCGCGCTTTGCCCTGTCCCGCTTCATTGGTTCTGATTGTCGGAATTGCTCCTTCTGGTTTGTAACCGTATAGATATGATCTATGGGCACGTTTAATTTAGTGTGATTATTAAACCTCATGGGAGCTTTTGAAATCTCTTGCCTTTTAGGTCTAGGCTGATTCTCATTTGTCTATTCATTATTTCTCTTGTTTTTCTTATTACCGCTGTTGTTGGTAATGACCGCATCTTTAGCCGTATCTGTCCTTCCTCCTTTTTTAGTCTTTTGAAGATTCTCACGTGAAGATTCTAACCTTAGATGTCGACCAACTCTTCGGTAGAAGTCTTCGAGAGTTCTACACTCTCGCTCAAGCAATTCCTCCCAGAGATTTGTTTCTGGTCGCACCCCAGCCATCATAAGAGTAAGAACTCCTCCTTCAGGTGGGTTGTTGACCTTCGCTAGCTCTGAAGTGAATCGATTGAGATAAGACCGTAGAGTCTCCTCTGGACCTTGCCAGATTGCGGACAAACTAACAAGCGGAATAGTGAAATTCTTTGCGGCCTGAAACTGTCTTAAGAACGCTGTCTGTAATTGTTGCCAGGACGAAATTGAACTGGATTTAAGTCCTCGAAACCACTTCTTCGCTGCTCCCGAGAGTGTTACAGTGAAACATCTGCAGCGTGCATGATCACTAACCCGATGAAGTTCCATAAAGTCACTGAAGTGATCCATATGGTCCTGTGGCTCAGTCTTCCCATCAAAAGTGTTAATGGTGGGAAGTCTGAATCCAGTGGGAAGGGCTGCAGCTCGAACCTCCTCGCTGAATGGCGACTGACGATACCCATCAGCGAGCTCATTGTCCCAGCCAGCAAGTGCGTCTAATACGATCCTTAAATTGTGAGCATCGACGTTCAGAGGGAAAGCATCATTCCTTGCTGGCAGTAAAAGCAACCTTCAATCGTTATCCTGTTTCATGGCGGATTGGTCAGGTAGAGTCTTCTGCGACCTATGAGAGGAATCCAGTGAAATAGTGCGACGAGACCGGCTTTGGTCATTGTGATGCGATACAGATCAATCATGACCATGTCGTCGCTCCAAATACTGTCTAAAATCTGCAGGATCTTGTCTTGACTCCCTGCTGATTCTTTCGAAGACGCTTCTCAATGGTCGGCCTTATTCGCCGCTCAAGCGATCCTAGCTATTAGTGGATTTACGAGAAGGTTATATACGATCACGGTTCGTACTTGAACTCTCCGTACCAGATTCCAGAGGCAAGTTTGCGACCTTGCCTTTCCCTTTGGAGGTGCGATCTTCATGACGCTCTTGCTGAGTTCTTGGCTGGCCGCATCCTCTCGTCTCTAGGATCTGTATTCCTTTCTCAGGTAATTGAGTAGGACGTTCTTTGGGACGTTCATGTTGTGATGGGGTCACCATCTGCCCTTCAGCAAGTCGTCACAGGGTGTCATTGATCTGGTTAGTGACTTGCTAAAGGTTCACGAGCGTTTCCTCCATACGAACCTGTCTCTGGGAAAGGTTCTCTGTTACTGTCATAGTAGGCTGATCCGGAGCAGGGGCTGCCTATGTAGCAGCAGTACTTTGAGGTTGGTTTTGGCTAGTTCCGGTGACTCTGGTAGTGTTTCTAGTATTTGCCATTATTGAAAAAGTGGAATTTAACAAATTTTTCTGCCGGAATAGCCCTCCTTCTAGCGCCAATTATTGATGGAGGTTTTATCAACAATAAATTTAGAAAAAAATTTAGAGATATGGCTTGTGCAAATTGAGTTAATAATCAAAGCAAATAAAGAGAGAGGATTTTATAGTGGTTCAGTCCCGAAAAAGATGAGCCTACGTCCATTGTTTTTTCACTATTTTATGGAGAATTATGAGCACTCAAGTTTACAATATCTCGTCTGGAAATTGGAAAAACTGAAAAGCATTTGGAATACTCAAAACTTGATTCCTCTTCGGAACATTGAGTCCCCTTTATATAGGTAAAGGTAACCCTATGTCCCTATGATCCTAATTGTATAAACGGGTAACTATACAATCGGGTAACATAAATTAAGTAACAATATAATTGGATGACCATTCAAAACGGATAACTAGTTGATCATAAATAAGAGACTTTTGTTTCCCTTTCCTTGTAGGTTTCCTGTTTGACATAGCATATACTTGTTTCCCTTTTCTTTCGGAAGAGGTCGCCCACCACCTATAGAGAAAGAGATGCATATACTTATGCAAAAAGAGACTACACAGAGAAGGTCGCATATAATCTGTGGAAGAGGTCGCACATAACCATCACGGAGGAGGTCGCATATAACCTGTGGAAGAGGTCGCACATAACCATCACGGAGGAGGTCGAACTTAACCCTTATGCGACCTTAGGATTTTAGACTGCACAACAATTTCCCCCCAGCTCCATTAGTTCTTTAGGACGAAATGGAGCTTCCAATTACCGTGCGACCTTAAACATGTGATGTCATGACCTAAACTTGAGGTCTGAATAGTCGAAGAGCCGCCAGATTTCAAATCTCATCTCTCAAGATCACGCGTATCTCTTTTCTGTCAGAACGGAACACGTATAGTCTTTTCTGAGAAAGAGCAGAATTCAAGGAAGTCTAATGATATCAACCGTCACTCTTTTAAAACCAAATCTTTTCAAATTTTAAACAATTCTGAGCAGTTCATCAGAAAATAAATGTTCGAGCAGTTCGTCGGGAAATAAAATAGGGTATCAGACCCTAGAAATTCTTTTCACAGGTTCGTTTCTGGTTATTATCTAGTAATTCTACCCTACGGGCTGAAAAAATAGGGAATAAAAAAAAAACAATTCTCATTTCACTTCAGTGTGGGATGAGTTTTTATTCCTAAAGATTGAAATTATTTTTTCAAGAAAAGAAAAAAAAAATAGAAGAAATGAACTGACCTTTCTTCAGAAGTGGAGAATTTGAGATGGTTTGAACTTCGTCGGAGAAGAAACTGTGATTGTGTGAGCTGAAGGATGAAACGGTACTCTAGGGTTCTCTGAAGTTTCGATATTTTCTGAGATGGAAACAGTAAAATGAAATAGGAACAGACTGGTTTCTGATATTTATATTCCAAACACCGTTAAATCACAGCCATAGATCAAGGAATTTGATTTTTAAATCTGAAGGCCGAAGTTTGCGCGGGATTTGATTCTTTCTGAAAAAATCAGAATTGTTTAAAATTTGAAAAGATTTGGTTTAAAAACTACGGTTGATATCATTAGACTTCCTCGAATTCTGCTCTTTCTCAGAAAAGGCTACACGTGTTTCCGTTCGTCAGAAAAAGATACGCGTGATCTTGAGAGATGAGATTTGAAATCTGGCGACTCTTCGACTCTTCAGAGATCTCAAGTTTAGGTCATGATATCGCATTTTTAAGATCGCACATTCAAAGGAAGCTCCATTTTGTCCTAAAGAACTAATGGAGCTGGGGGGCAATTGTTGTACGGTCAAAAATCCTAAGGTCGCATAAGTAAAGGTTAAGTTCGACCTCCTCCGCGTTGAATATGTGCGACCTCTTCCATTTAGGTTACATGCGACCTCCTCCGTGTAAGTTGTGTGACCTCTTTTGTATAAGTTACGTGCGACCTCCTCTGTATAGGTTGTGAGTGACCACTTTTGAAAGAAAAGGAAACAAGTCTCTGCTTCGTCAAACAGGTAACCTGCAAGGAAAGGGAAACAGAAGACTCTCTTTTATGATCGATCAGTTACCCATTTTGAGTAGTTATCCAATTATGTTATTACTCAAATTGTATTACCCGATTGTATAGTTACCCGTTTTTCACAATTAGGAATATTGAGTTACCCTCACCTATATAAAGGGAACTCAATGTTTCAAAAAAGAAAAAGGAGAAAAAGCCCAATTTTTTTCAGTTTTCCAATTTCCAGACTTCGAAATTCCGACTCCCAATTTGAGAGAGGTTTCCAGACGAGACATTGTACCCTTGAGTGCTTGTAATTCCCCATAAAATAATAAAAAAACAGTGGACGTAAGCTCATCTTTTTTGGGGCTGAACCACTATAAAATCCTCTCTCTTTATTTGCTTTGATGAATAACCCAACTTACACAAGCCGCATCTCTTAATTTTTTCTAAATTTATTGTTGATAAAACCTCCGTCAACACCCTCTATCATGGAAAAGGGAAAGACCAATTTCGCAATTAGTTTCTAAAATTTAAAATCAACTGATAATTTTTATAATGAGCAATATATTTCTGAATTTAGGAGAAAAACTCGGTTTATCTTTTTAAATTTAAAAATAACAATTATATATATATATATCACTACATTAGTATGTCAATTGGTGCTAGCTCAATTGGTCCAAAGCTTGAGAGATATGTGTGTGAGTTTGGGGAGTTTTAGGGGTTCAAACTTTGGTAGAGTGTGTGTGTGTGTTATTTTTCTTTAAATTTGTAGTTTGTAGTAGTCATTAGTTAAACCTCACTTTTTCAAAAAAAAAATATACATTAGCAAATGAATACAAAAATTTCCCATTTTTAATAAGATAATCAAGATACCTTTAACCAACACCATTAATTAATAAAAAAAAGTTTTTTAAAATTGTATAAGATTTTTTCTTCATTAAGTTTTTTACTTAGTATTTGTTTGATTACATGTTTATAATAAGGTTAAATGTGTCTTTTTGAATGTCAATTTTGACCAAATTAGACATATTGATTTGCTAAACTTAGAATTTTTTTTTTTGGAGAACCGAAGTGATAAATTGAGCATTTCTCCTAAAATCGAGGAAATATTTTTGTAATTTTTTTAACTTTCATTTTTTTTTTAAAAAAAAAAAAAGGAAACATTCAATTAGCCACCTTATTCCCTATTTTTTTTAAGGAAAAATTCGACTTGCCACCTCAACTAGAGTGGCATAGAGCCCAAACCTCATCATAGACTTCAGTTGGCCTAAACGATATCTGGGGTCATCTGCCTAACTTGTAATGTTGTCAAAATAGGCCGGATCCAATGGGCTGGCCTGGCCTGGCCCGATAGAAATAGACCCGGGCCTAGTCCAGCCTTATTCCTATAGTCGGGTTGGGTCTAACATTCTAAGCCTGCGAACCGGTCCAGCCTGGCCTGGTCCAGCCTGGCCTGGCTGTCAGCCCGGACTGGGCTAGCCCGACTCGCCCTTTTTCTTTAAATTAAAATCAGTTTTTTTTAAAAAAAAAAAATTGAGCCTATGGGCCCAAGGCCCGTTACTTCTTATAGCCTATAGGCCATTTTGGTGTATATAGTCGTTGGCCCCAATAGTAATTTTCTTTTTTTTTTAAATTAAAAAATTTATAAAAAAAACAAAAAATCCTTTAAGTTTTAAACTATAAATACCTCTTTTTTCCTCACTCATTCTTCACACAAACAACTCTCTTCTATCTTCATTCTCTCATTTCTCTATTATTTTCTCAAATTCTCAATTTATATTCTCTAAATAATTATATAATATAATAATTATTTAATATTAATAATTATAAAATTATAATCTATAGTTATATTCTCTATTTCTATTTTTAAGCTTCAATTCTTCCAAGTTCCAGTATCCAATTAAAATCCAAGTCAAAAGTCTACTCAAATCTCAATTCAAGGTAATTTCAATTTCTAAATTTTTTAAAATTTAATTTATCACTCTTATCTTTTTAATATGAATTAGTAAATTATCACTACAATCTACATAGATAGACATAGACATAGTTACTATAGAAAATAGAAATATGTTTAATGTTAAATTATTAATTTTAATTTTAATAAAAGTTAAATTTAGTCAATGTAGTAAAATAGTAATATATTCATTATCTTTTTAATTTAAATTAGTTAATGTAGTAATATGTTTAAAGTTAAATTGTTAATTTTCATTAACTTAAATTTAAATTTAATTAATATAGTAAAATAGTAATATGTTAATTATCATTGTAATTAAATTAGTTAGTGTAAAAATATGTTTAATGTTAAATTGTTAATTTTAATTTTAGTAAAAGTTAAATTTAATCAATGTAGTAAAATAGTAATATGCTCATTATCTTTTTAATTTAAATTAGTTAGTGTAGTAATATGTTTAAAGTTAAATTGTTAATTTTCATTCAACTTAAATTTAAATTTAGTTAATGTAGTAAAATAGTAATATGTTAATTATCATTGTAATTAAATTAGTTAGTGTAAAAATATGTTTAATATTAAATTGTTAATTTTAATTTTAATAAAAGTTAAATTTAGTCAATCAAGTAAAATAGTAATATGTTCATTATCATTTTAATTCAAAAAATCTTCATATTAATTTGGAGATAGATGTTAATGAGGAAGAAGAACAAATCCGCATAATGGAAGTGGGTGACGGAAGAAGAACAAATCCGCATAATGGAAGTGGGTGACTAAGTCTCTGAAAAGCAAAGTAATCTACATGCCAGTGGAAGTCATTCACAATTTCAAGATAATTGTTCTCCCAGTACAAGCACGACCTCAAAATCAAAACGTATAAGGACAACCTCTAATATATAGGACCACTTCAATTTAGAATACCATGATGATGGCAATAACAACAAAACAAAACAAAAATAGCAAAGTGCAAATATTGCAAGAAGTTATTTATCGCTAAACTATCTAGCAGTACCACCCACCTCAAAAGACATCACGAAAAATATTTTCCCAAACATCAAGGTCCTCAAGGAAGTATTCTACCCACTCAATCAACACTTCAACTCAATAGGGATGGTTCAGTAAGTACTTGGAACTATGATCCTTTAGTTACTAAGGAGTTATTAGCATGTTTTATTGCTTTAAAGAATTTGCCACTATGTATTGGTAAGTCTGATGAATATGAAAAATATATTAGACGATCATATTATCCAAAACTTAAAAAGGTTTTTAGGAATACTACTAGAAGTGATTTGCTTAAAGTTTATAAAAATATGCGCACCGAACTAACGTCTAAAATACTTGCATAAAATTTTTGCATTGCATTAACATCTGATATTTGGGGTGCTAATTCTAAACAAGTTTATATAAGTATAGTTGCCCATTATTGTGATGAAAAAAGGATATTGCAAAAAAAAAATAATTGGTTTTAAATTCGTTGATCAGAGGCATACTACTGAAATTATCTGTGAAAGAATCTTAAATGTTATAGAAGAATATGGCATAGTAAACCGCATTATTTCTATTACTTTTAATAATGCTACAACCAATACAAAGGCTATAAAATTACTTCAAAACTCGGTACACTCAAACACGAGAGGAGTTTTATTACATCAACATTATGCATGCTATTTAATCAAACTCATCGTCAATCAGGTATGAAAATACTATCTATATACATTGAAAATGTTCGAAATGCTATTGCTTACACTCATGCTTCTAATCTTCGTATTGTTGAATTTAAAAAATATTACAAAGCTGAAGGGTTACCTCTAAGAAAATTTCAACTTTATATGCCTGTAAGGTGGAATTCCACCTATTTGATGTTAAAAAAATGTAATAACGTAAAAAAATGATATCACTGTGTATTATAATTCAAAAATGGGTTCACTAAATTTAAAAGATGATGATTGGTTTATTTTTGAAAAATTTGTACAATTTTTAGAAGTTTTTTATAATTCTATCGTTGCTTTATCTGGTGTTTATTATCCTACTTCTCCAATTGTTTTACATCACATGTTTTTATTGCGCTAATGTTTTCTAAAGAAAAATATGACCCTATATTTGGACCTATGATAATTAAAATACAAAAAGTTTATTTGAAATATTGGTCTGCAATTCCTTAATTATTTTCCTTTACTTTTATTTTAGATCCTAAAGCCAAATTAAATGGTCTTTCTACTATTATTGGTCACATTGGCGATGCTTTAGATTTAGATTTAACACTCCAATATACTAATGCTCGTGATAAGCTTTTTGAACTATTTAGTATATATGATGTTAAGTTTAGTAGTACGAATATGAGTCAACAAGAAATCTCACAACAAACCGAAGACCGATCAAAGAAGAAGTCTATCTAATCCTATATTCATGGGCGTGGGCGTGGCTCATCATCATCATCTTCAAGTTTAAGTCAACAATATGGTATATTACCAACAACAACGAATCTGCCGCAATTCTCAGAACTTAACCAATATCTTAAGCTAGATTCTGATATCGACTGTGAAGATGAAAATTTCAAAGTTTTGGAATGGTGGCAAAACGTCAAGGAAAATTTCCCGTACTTTCACAATTAGCACGTGACATCTTAATTATTCTGTTGTCCACAGTTTCTTCGGAGTCTGCTTTTAGCACCACTGGGAGGATATTAGATGATTGAAGAACTTCGTTGACTCCTGAAATGGTTAAAGTACTAACATGTGTTAAAGATTGGGAGCAAGCGGTGAAACAAAATCAACAGACTATTCACAATGAATAATTGGCCAAAAACTTTAATAATTTGTACATGAACGACAACGATCAATTATGATTAATGAATAATAAATTAATGATATATTTGTTATTTTTCAAATATAATTTACGTTTTTTCCATCAACTTAAGTTATGTGTTATTTTTTAATTTTTATCATAAAAATTGTAAAATTATTTGTGATAAAAGCTTTATCATATATAAATAATTTGTTTTTTTTTAATTTTTCAAATTCATTAAAAATTTTATATTAAAACCTTTCAAATAAAAAAGGCCAACATGAGGTAAAAAAAAAATTTTATCAATAAACTTGAATTTGTTATTTTTCAAATTTAATTTACTTTTTTTTCATCAACTTATTACTTAAGTTATGTATTATTTTTTAATTTTTATCATAAAATTTGTAAAATTATTTGTGATAAAAGTTTTATCACATATTCATATATATAATTTTTTTTTAATTATTAAAATTCATTAAAAATTTATCTAAAAATATTTTTAAAAAGGGGCCAAAATGTGGGCCGGCCTAGGGGCTCGCCTGGGCCATAGGGCCGAGCAAGGCCTCTTCATCATTCATACAGGCTGGCCTGCCCATTTTGACAGCTCTACTAACTTGTGATACATTTCTTTTTATTTTTTTATTGGGTTGACTTGATATATAACCAAAATTTTAGGTTCCTGTCCACGGCCTAGATTTTATAGATATGTATCCAATAAAAAGTCCATTGAAAATTCAATACCAATAATACCTCTCAAAGCTCAGAATCCATCTTCATCGCTATTTTTTTTCTTCATATGTTCTGTCACTCTCTCCTTCACAGTGTAGATCACAGTCAGAATGAGGGCTTTGCCTCTATAACTCCCGCTAGATCTTGATGATCATCAAAGGTTTGCTGATCTCAACAAAGATCGAACGTTATCAGATTTCAATGAAGACTAAAAGCATGTTGAATCTCGACGAAGATCAAAGATCCTCTAATCTCAACAAAGATCAAAGGAATGTCATTGATGATTGAAGATCCTACAATAAGTTTTTACTAGTTGAATTTGATTGTTGTTTATATATATATTCATATTCAATTGTATTTTTTTTAGATTTTAGTTTTATTTAGAATAAGTTTGATTTTAGGATTATAATTCTGTAACGCAAATTCTTTTAAATTGCGGTCTATTTTACCATAAATATGATAGATATAATTTAGTTTAGATGGGAGATAATTTGGATTTTAGATTATGTTTGATTGATAAACTTTTAACTATGGTATATCTTTCTCTAGTTGCGGTACATGATTTTTTTCAACAGATTTATTATATTTTTATCTTAATATATCCTATTTTAGGAAATCTGGTATTTGGTTGATGAATTGTCATTTTAGTTCATGATTATGGTGAAAAAATAAATATTTTGATATTGTTTGATCTAATCTTATTTATATAAAATTCAGTTCACAGTTTTTTATATGAGGTATATAATTTTTTAAGCAGGGTATATTATATTTGTATCTTGGTATATCCCATTCTAAATATATCTTGTATATTATTAAACATTTGAATAGTTGTTTGAAGAAGTAATGTGCTACTGGTTTTTACCAAAAGCAAATCAAAATTTGTCTTCCAATATGACCTGTAGATAATAATAAATGTTATTTCATGAATCTCTTGGTTTTCTTTAACTCTTTTAATGGTCAATTTTTCTCTTCTTTTGCTACATTCTAACACTTGCTTAATGTAATCTTCTCATCCTTATATTTCTAAAGTAGGTTAAATAAAAATTTGTATTTTCCTCATTTAATTTGTTGGTTTATAGATTTATGATTTATAGGTATCTGGTATAGATTTCTGTTTTTCTCAATTTCACACATTTTTCAAGTACACACATTTGTGAGTTAAGTACACACATTCATATAATATTGAATTCTGTTTGGTTCATGAATTTTTCATAATCGTTTATAAATAATAAGCCGAGTTCATTAATTATATTCTATTGATTTTATGTTCATTAGTTTTTCAACGCTTGGTACTGTGAACTGATTTTTATACAATATTTGTTTTAATGATATAATTGCGTATGGTTCATAGTTATCAATTTAAAATGCAAGTTTACATAATATTCAATTATGTTTGGTTCATAAATTTTTCATAATGATTCATGATTTTTTCATAGTAGTACATGAACTTTTCATATTGGTTCCTGAATTTTTTATAGTACTTCATGAATTTTTAAGTATCTATTTAATTTGTATTTTATTAATAAGTTTATATATATCATTCATAACTTTGTGTATTTGGTTCATATTTTTGCAGAATTCCAATTAAAATAGAGTATATTATACCAAAAATTAAGTGGTTAAACCTTCAATAGTACTTGCTATTTATACAATAATGATACCAAACTTCTTAGAATCCATAACTTTTTATGGAGAGAAAAACAGATCAACAAAGAAGACCTCACCCTAAATTTTGTAGAAGACATTGAAATATAATGAAATGGATAAGATAACTCTACAAAATCAATATTTTGTATATATGAAATTAGCTATAATACATGACTTTTAATACTTAGTATATGACTTATAAACTTAATTTGACAACTCAGTGTGGCATATGCTAATTTGAATGCAGTATATAGTTTTTAATGCCTGGTATATGACTTGTAAAATCTGACAGTTTCGCTCATGAAAACAGAACTGACTGTGGAATGTTTGTAATCAAAAGGACGGAGGCATTAATGATGAATGTCGGCATAAATGAAGTAACACAAGAAAAAATAGTATTCTATTAGCAGAAGATACTTGTAGAACTTTATCATTGGGCTGATCACAAGAGGATGATAGGATACACAAGTGATACAGAAACACAAAAATAAAAGTAATACAAAATATATGATCTTATTTTGATTTAGGAAAAATAATATGATATTTTGGTTTTTTGATTTAACAATGATTATTGTACTGAATATTTTTAATTGTGAATATATTGTGTAAAAACCCGAATTTTCGGGAGAGTAATTTAGACATTTTACTAATTTTCCAGATATTATAATGGAAGGAGTAATTTGCAAAAGTTTTGCGCAGAAGAACTAAATTACAAATTTGTTGGGGACGGAATTGATAGAGATTTAGGAATTGAGGACTATAGTGCAATTTTATAAAAAACTGCACAGTTCCATATGACCACCCACGTGGGCTCTCCGTCCTACTCACTTTCTCTCTCTCTTCCCTCTCTCTCTTCCCCGACGCCTCCCTCGCTCTCTCTGTTCACTCTCAGCCGAAGGACCGGCAAGGGCTGCGCCGCTGCCCAGGCCACCGTCTGGCCCACCAACCACCCGGCGCGAGCTCGCCGTGCCACCAGGAAGCTCTTCCGACTGTCGCCAGCCGCTACTGAAGCCGCCATTGTCAGAGAAGACGAAGTGGACCGTTTCAGATTTCTCATCGTCGGCGACAATTCCAGCTACCATTTGACCTATAACCGAGCTCGTTGGATTCGTCTCATCAAGAGGAAGCTCAAGGTATATATATCTTAACCCTATAATGCTCAAATCAAAAGTTGTCATTTTTGGAATATTTTGTGCTTTGAGTTCACTTTTTGATCTGACCATTGGATCGTATTTTTGTTATCATTTTTGGATTGTACTCAGAAAATGAGAAAGTTTGATATATATATATATATATTGCCTATATTTGGTGATTGGCATAAAAATCGAAATCGGACGGCAAAGATTTACCTCGATTTGCGTGCCACTGGCCCGGTGTGGGCTCGAACCCGAATTGGATAAGTTATATGCCAAACCCAGCTATTTGGGTGCTAGGACTTCAGTGAAGAAGTCAGTTTGTGGAATTGAAGTTTCGTTCAGAAGTTGGTTTTTCGCAAGAGAATGATCGAGGGCTTGAAATTGGTTCCCGACCCTCCGGACGATCGTCGACTATTCCTTGAGGATTTGATAGCGTGGTATCGCTATTCTTGTGAGGTAGGGATTCGATTACCTTCATTTTATACTATTTTCGAATAAAACTTATTTTCTGCAATATATGAGAATAAATGTGATTTTTGATTTTATTGAACATATGTGATGGACTGTGATGGTATGATATATATATATATATATATATTGTATTACTCTAGGGATTTTCTGAGTGCATATTATTTTGGGTATATAAAAAATAGAGCTGTTGTGTTGCCCATTTTTCTATAAAACCGTAATACACTTATTTTATTGAAAAACCAGAGTACGATTATTTTCACACTTCAATTCTATGTTGCACTTGTCATAGGATCATACATGAGCACCGTGTTAGCATCGTGGGTTTATAGTGTGGCACTGCGTGCCCCACCGTTGGTGTAGAGTCTTAAACCCACGCGGAGTTTTGTTACTTCTGATTACCTCCTTATTTGGCGGGCATAGGTAATTCGGTTGCCCCTCTAGGTTTAGTAGGCAACATATGGGTATCCCCTCCGCATATGAGATTAGGTGTCAGGTAGGCTGTCAGGTACAGTTAGTGCCATCATCCTGGATTTCCACAGATGAGAGGATGTGAGCTCATGGGTATGGGTTGATTTGTGCCATGTGTATCTGAATTGAATGATTTTGATTATACTGATTTATTTATACATATACGTGACGATTTCCGGTTTTGGATTATTATATATATATGTATTAGATTTAAACTATCCATGCAAGAGCTTTTCATCACTAAAATATTTTCGATCGAGGTAACTGTTTTTCCTACTGAGCATTTTATGCTCACTCTCTTCCTTCTTTCCTCAAGTGGTGTCCAGTGCGATCTTGGAGATCAAGAAGAGTAAGAGACCATCAAGATTGTAGTTCGTTATCTTGGAAATGCTTGAATTGTATTATTGTAGTGTTTGGACTATTTGAGTTTTGTTTTAGTACTGAACCAAGATTACTACTTTCCATTTTTTCTGTGAACTCATGTATGCCATTCTGATGTTTTTTCTGACGTAGATAATGATGATGTTTGAACATATATTTGATTTATGTTTTTTCGGTGTTTATTCGATCTATGTTTAATGGTGTATACGAACTATAGGAGAGGTTCACGGGATGGAATTCTAAGTATTTTATCTTATTTAAAATAGACTGTTTTATAAAACTAAAACTTTTTAGACATTTTTAAATAAATTAAGGAATTTCTCATTCTTGCGAAATTCCTCTTCTGCCATTAGCCTGGTTTTGGGTTGTGACATATTGAATATTAAATAATTTTCTTGTTGAATCTTATGTTTTATGTAGTATAAGTTCATATAAATATAAATAATTACTTATTTGCTTGTACTTATTCACTTTGTGAGGTATACTTTAGTAATATAAAAAGAAAGTTAAAACTGTTAAAGAATGATAATGTATATTGAAAAAAATTCTCTTTTTTCTGGTATATAATCTTTTGAACTAGGTGCATAAGATTTTTTTTATGGTTCGTACTAATATAAAATAAGTATATAGCTTCTAATACTCTGACAAGATCTGTAAAACAGGGAATTATGCTTAAATACCAAAACCTAATTAAGAAATGGTACATAAATTTGTCATTTTGAATAAGGTATATATGTTTATGTATAGCATGACTCATCTCAAAAAATTATCCGTAATATTTTTCTTTTTCACTACTTTATAAGATCTCGACAATAATATATGTGTTCATACATAATCTGGTATATAGATATTATATACAATGATAATTTTTTTGTTCCACCAACAAAAAGCAAATTCAATAATATAGCAAGTAATGAATCTAATATATAGCCTCATATGCTATGATAAAATTTTTATATACTAAGACCAAAAATTCATGTACTAAAGTTTCAAAACTTAGAAACGAGGTAATAATATCAAATACCTAAAATAATGAATGTGCTATATAACCACATATATCAAGATAAAAAAAATTCATGTACCTAAATATGGAAAAAAAATTCTTTGTTTCAAAAAAACTATAAACTCAATACAAAGAAAGTAATGATCCCTATATCCCATCAACTGATATCACATGCCTACAATGACATCACATTTTAGTGAAAGCTCTAAATACTATAAAATGTTACTTAAAATTTACATTTTCATCAACTTCATAATCGGCGTATGAACCTGTATGAAGAAACCAAGAAACAAATATTAGTTAAAAAAATATCAAATCTACTAGTTCAGGAGGTACATACACATATATGCTAAGTTATAAAATCAATATATCAAGCATAAAAATCAATGTACTACAAAAAAATCAGAGATTCAAACTCTTAATCAATAATAGTAAAGTAATTAACATTTAATTAATAATAATTACAAAACATATACCACCATAAAAAAAATACCAAGACTAAGAAAAGATGAATCAAATAAGAGAACAGTAATTCAATAACTAGAGAACAGTAAACATATATACCATATAAAAATCGTATAAATACTAAATAAATCACATGTACCACGATAAATAAATGATAAACTATTACCACAAAAAAATCGATGAACAGTAATACAATATGCTACAAAAAAAATCACATATATTACTATAAATATCACATATACTACAACTAAAAACTAATGAACCATTGTCAATTACTAAAAAAAAAAAATCAAAACACATAGCAATATACAAAAAGCTACTCTTACCTAATAAAAAAAAATTATACTTGAATTAACATTAATTATAATATGAATTATAAATTAAAATGAAAATCCCCAAAATAAAAATACAATAAAATCAACTTAAGATCATGAAACAAAAATATGCCTATACAAGATCAAACTCTAGAATGATTTGATCAATACAAATAGAAAAATAGTCAAAAATACTGGAGATCTTAGAAGATGAACCAAATAACACCGAAGAAAATGACGATGAACCAAATAATGCTAAAGAGACAGAAATGCTGGAAATAATGAAAATACACCGGAGATCATAAGAAAATAATAGAGATTTGAGAAAGAGTGAGCAAGATTAATGGTAGAAAGAGTGAAATTAGAGAGAAAAAAGAAGAAATAAATGAGAGAGAACAATAAAAATAATCGAGATCAGAAAAGAAAAAAAAAACTAAATAATTAATTAATGGTAAAATAGAAAACCAAAACCATATTAATTATGGACTTTTTAAAAGTTAAACATATAGCTATAACATTAAAATCTTGGACATATAATTAATAAAGTTGAAAAAAGTGGACATATATCACATTTTTCTCTTCTTTTTTTTTCCCCCTAAAAGAAACATTGACAAAGGACTAATTATTACACACGGACAGAGCTACTATTACTGTTATTATTTGGAGTACATAATATGGTCCCGGTCTATTTATTATAATATTTAAATTTCGCCGCTCATTACTCATTACGACCTTGTTTTTGCATGAACAATTATTGCTAATTTTTCTGCGTTATTTTATTTGTTAACACTCTCATATTCAATTGTTTTTGAACCCGAGATGCGAAGCTTTTAGTGTCTCATTTCTTGCTTTTTCTGTGGAGCAATGCCAGGAGGATTATTGGTGCCCAGCATATATATTTATTATTTAATTAATAAATTAAATATCATATACATTTTAATTAAATTATAATTATGATTAATTAATAATAAACTGATATCGTATGGGGAATTAGGTTAAATATGTTCCGTAATACCCTTATTTTGGCCCATATGCACAATTTAAAAAACATTTGAAA
>JXTB01000023.1:48098-91413 GCA_002914805.1 Parasponia andersonii | reverse complement strand
GTCATCGAAAATATGTCGAAAATTCGACTGCCATCGAATAGTCATCGAAAATAGGTCGAAAATTCGACTACCAACGAATCAAAATAAGTTCGACGAAATTCTTACATCTCAGACTTCATCGAAATATGGTCGAAATTACATCGAAAATTCGATGCTTATACTGAGGCAGTCTGATTTTTTGAGAAATCCAGACTTTTGCAGATAATCCCAGAGCCAAAAAATAACTTTTAATGTATAAATTATGCTCGTAACATATCGAAACTCAGTTAAAAATCATTTCAAACAGTACCCATATAAATTACATACCCATTTCGCGGATTTCCGTCCTCCGTCTTACTGCCACGTCTTTTTTCTGTTTTTTCAACTTTTATCCTTTCTTTTTTTTTACTCTTAGAATTTTTCAGCTCCTTAGACAGTGTGATAAATTCAAGCATGAGATTACATGAAAGATTGTGAGGATATAGAGGGAGGAATAAGGAGCTACAGCTTGGTTAAAGAGGAGAAGAGCGACATATACATTATAAACCAATTATAAAGGGCAGAAGTGACATTTCAGGTCCCATATGCATATTTTTCAGAGTTTTATTGAGGGAAGCATATGTGCCAAAATATGCCTATTATAATGCATATTTAACCTAATTTCCCTATCGTATCATTATTACGGTGTCGACCACAAATATGGCATATAGCATTATTTTTCTTTTTATTTTGCATAATTCTTTTTTCTTTCCACAGCAAGCTCTACCTTTTCTTGTCTGGAATTATACTTTGGCATATTAATTGCAATCAGAAAAAGTGCAATTATGAATATGAGGATATGTTGTGAGTCAGTCCAGCTGGGCCTGTCATACCATCAATTTAAAGTTTCAAATTCTGACCTATCTGCCTAACTAGCCCTAAGCAGCCAATTATTTTTTGCCACCCTGTACTCTTCCCATATGACCACATTTTGATATATACGCTAAGCACACACTTGTAGTGCATAACCTCCGATACTTAGAGAGGTGACTCGGTGACCGTCATTAGTTTGTAGTGCTAAGTATTATTGATCACCATATTCCTTTCCATTTGGAAAGATTTATTACAAATTAACCCACAACTCAATATTCATGTCTCTTCACATTGTGACTTCACATGTGCACAAATTTTGATCTTCTTATTCAATACATATCATTCCAGTTGTTGAGAGACAACTAAATTTACTAGCTTGTTGGATTTGGATACAGGAAATGTTTGGCAATAAAGCTTGGTTTGATTCCTGAATTTAAAGCTTAAAATCAAGTAGGTTCTGGTTGTACTAATGCTTTTTGAAATTTTTTCTTTTGGGGTATAATATACGGGGCAAAATATTGTTATATTGGGTCACATAATAAGAGGCTGGTGTGGAATTAGGGTATTGCTTGATTCCAATTAAGAAAAATGAACAACCTATATTGTTTGGAAGATATGAGCTGCCACTTATGATTGATTCCCACTTTATTATTCAAGATGCAAAGTTGGTAAATATAGTACCCAAAATACATGGAGTATACCTAACCAAATGGAATCTTTTAGTTGTGATTCCTAAAAAGAAAATCACTAAGCTACTTCCTTTTTATTTTAAGCTTAGGTGATGATCACTTGAAATATGTCATTTTAAGTCCCCCTAATTGTCAGTCGTTAGTCACCAATAACATCTAAACTCATCAATAATGTTGGTCTGCCTGGAGAGAAGGACATGAGAAAAAATGTCCAAAGGAAAGTCAACTTCACCGGCACAAAGAAACAAAAAGTATAAAAATGTGCTCCTAAAGATTACGATCGTGATGCTTGAAGATTTTTATGTACCTACATTACTTCACATTTAGGGCACATAGCCCTACATCCTGACCCCCAGCCAAAAAATAATAGTACTCAGTGAAAAGTAGTATTAATTTTTTAGTAAAAGCATAGGAGGGCAAAGATGATGGGGTAAGAAATTTTGGATAACGACACATTGGCTTGGCTCCATCTTAGTTTGCAAATTAAAATGAGTGCAGTAGAGACCTGAAATTATCAATAAAGAATACTAAAGACAAGTTAAAGCGGTTACAACTCTGAGGACAGATAATTGCATCCACCAAATCATTCCAATTAAGTGTAAAACCTAGTATACTTCAAAAAAAAAAAAGAAAAACGTAAATTCTAGCATAATATTTAGTTCATTAACATTAGACATGTACCAAGACTTACGCAATCCTCCATCATAATCGATTAGTGGGGTCAGGGATGAGTAGACAGAGGACTCTAATTTTTTCTTTTTATTTAGAGTTGATCTGCATGCATGCATCCTAGAGTAAGATTCAAGCGAATTTTGCACTGATTTATATTCGGAACCCTATACTCTTTGATTGAGAGTTCAAACTTGTGCTTGTTGTGTCACTTCCTAGGAATCCTTCTGGAATCACGTTGATGTCACCAAAAAAAATATGAGACAAAAGGAAGCCTACTTGTTCACTTTATTAGGTTTAGAAGAACACCCAAAACCAAACATGAGAATTATTTATTCTACCTTACTCACTCATTCTCATTCTTACGTAACCTCATTATACCAAATGCTCATAAGATGTCATGTCGTTTTTTTCACAAAGAAAAAACTGCTTTTTCGGCCTAGTAAGATTCCATAACGCCCAACTCTATAAACAAATATAAACAGCTCATCCACAAAGATATCTCCCCTCATTCCTCAATATCCTCCATCCAGTCTCCACTTTCAAAATACAAACAAAAAAGAAAAATTAAGAAAATTAGAAAAAAAAAAATAACTAAAAACCAAAACTAGGCATAGACTTCAGACCCCTCTGCTTAGTTTCTTTTCTTCTCTTCTTTTTTTTTCGTTATATATATATAATTATAGATCAACATGAGCAAGCAGACAGTTTTTTCATCTCACTGATTTCCAACTCGGGCCCAGAAATGACATCAATCTTGGAACCCTGAAGGTCAGCAGCACCATTAGTCTTGGTCACGTTACCACATTCCAACGCCCTCTTAGAAACGACGCCGTATATCTCCTCCAAGACCCTGAAGAAGGCAGTGTCTACATTGTCACCATTGAGAGCCGAGGTCTCGGAGAAGAAGAGGCCCTGATCCTCCGCGAACTCGACGGCATCCTCCGTCGGCACGGCACGCAAGTCCACCAGGTCAGCCTTGTTCCCGATCAGCATTATCACTACGGAGCTGTCCGCGTGCGCCCGGAGTTCCTCCACCCACCTCGCCACGTGATCGAAGCTCTGCCTCTTCGTTATGTCGTACACCAGCATTGCCCCTAATGCGCCTCTGTAGTACGCACTCGTCACCGCTCGATACCTATCCAAACTCCCGCATAGTTGGACACGAATTGAGATACTAAAGTAAATATCTACAAATTAATTCTTGACCTATCCAAACTCTGCATTAGTTCACTATAGCTAGATAGCTAGATATGGATTGAGACGCTAAAATCTCCACATTAATTCTCAACCTATACAAACTCCGCATTAATTCGCTACTTAGACACACTAAAACTAGGCAGTGAATATTCACTTGGTAGACAGGAATTGCGACATTAAAATTGGATACGAATTTTTTTTTTCTTTTTGTAAAAAATAAAGTAGCATAATTCACTAGTTTATTTGGAGGGTTACTATTTTTAGATTCTTGTTACTTTTGCCCAAGTCTAACTTCAAGACTGTTACTATAAATGTGAGTAAACAGTTGCTCTATATTTGCGTTTAAAATCAACATAGAATGACAAACTAGACATTAATCATAATCATGAAACCTCCACAATAATTGATCACACAATTAATAACGAAAATTAAAAAGATCGTAACCAAGTTTAGAGGTACTAGTACTAAAGAAGAGGAAAGTCAAAAGAATATTTGACCNGATGACTTTGCCATTAAGGGTGACGGTCCTAGTCTGGAACTCAACACCAATGGTGGACTTCGAGTCAAAACAGAACTCGTTTTTGGTGAACCTGGAAAGTATCTGAGTCTTCCCAACGGCCGAGTCACCGATCACCACCACTTTGAACACATAGTCTATTTTCTCATGCCCATTTTCTTGCAAGTACCTCTGATGATCAGCTTCAGTCCCATTCATTTCTTGATTCATCTTTTAGCTTATAAATAAGAGTACCCCCAAAAAACCACCAAAAACCACTCACAGAGACTAGCTTAGACACTTTGTTTTGATATCTCTCTTTCTTTACAAAATAATGGAACTGTTCCTTGGTCCTTTCATCTTTGGAGTTAAGTGGGAGCTAGTAAAGAAAGGAACCGGACAAAAATTGAAAAAAAAAAAAAAAAAAGGGCAGACAAGACAGGTTTCTAAACAGGATAAAAGAGAGCTAGAAACGAAATATATGGCCCAGTTGTTGTCCCACATTTAAAGCTTTCTATCATAGTGGTTACGTTCCATTGAATTATTTATTCATATAGTATAATGTTTTTGTTTTTAATTTTTTATTAGGGGCTAACAGTGTCTCTTAAAATCAATTGAAAGTATGATTATTGGGATTAGAACGGGTATTTGTGTGTCATTTAAAGCATTCAAAGCTAGAGAGCTAATCGGAGCCAAAAAAAAAAAAAAACTAGATAGCTAATTGGTTTCATGGCGCAATCCACGGGGGCATTATATGATTATTACGATCTGCCCTTTACAAATGGCTCAAACGCCACTATATATGTTTTTATGATGGTAAAGAGTTGTCAGTTTGATTTCATAATTAAAAGTGTTAAAGTAGGAAAGGCATGGACTCTTTTATTTTAAACCAAACTAGTTCTTCACGGTAACCCATGAAATTAAAATACTAATTTTAATAAAGAAACACATGAAAATGGGGAATAATAAAACTAGGGCACTTTGTCATTTAAAATTAGTGGTTGGGTAGGTGTATTATGTTTCTTACCTTTTACTTCAAAAACCAATCTCTTTCATAAAGAGGCTTGCAATTATTTGTTCATATGTTTTTTTAAGGTATAATTAGTACATATGTTATGAGAGCATAGACAAATCAGCATTCTTTTAAGGCACATAATAAGGATCTACTTTACACAATTAATGGATACTTTAACACGGATTATTTGTCATATAACAAAATAAAATCAAAATTATTTTTTCTTTATTCCTTTGAAAAGAAAAAAAAAAAAAAGAGTAATGTTACTATTTAAAAAATGATCATCAATGTGGTTAAAATCACGCTATAGTTACTTACAATGTTACATGCTATATCAATTATTAACCATTTTACTGTATAAAATTAATGTTGAAGGAATATTCGGTGAGTCTACCCGTTATTTTTTCAACTAATGCCAATTCGATAAGAGCTGACACTTTATTGTATTTAGCTTTAGGTACTATTATTTGACGTCCGAGCTAATGACCTCTTACTGGAGAGTCCTAAGGATGATTTCCTGGTAGTCACACACCAAGGCCAAATCTAACGAGGCCATAGCTTGTGGATATCTTCTTTCAACAATTAATAATGGACATTACTAAAAGAAAGTGATATTTTTTCTTTTATGAAAATTACCGAAAACTCCAATGACATTTAAGAAGTTGGGTTCAAAAATTATATCATGCATTATTGTGAGAGGACTGAACGAAGTATATGTAATTCAATGCAAAGCCCACCCACGGTTTCTGACCACACAAAACAAAGTACGAAAGTTTCAAATGCTATTATTATTTCTTATCAAGTTGTTCTATTTCCTAATGTTTGCACCGACAAAATTGGTACTAGGACATTCCTAAGAACAAAGGTTCACATGACACTATGAGAAATGTAAAATCATGGGAAGATAGCACAAAACAAAGTGGATGTACAGCTATAGATATTAGGAGTCAAGAAAATTTTTCAAAATAATAGAGATCTCATACGGAGTTATTGTCATGAAATCGTAGTCAATCGGTGAGGATTGAATGAAAAGAATAGAGTTTAGCATAATCAGTTTGATGTTTGTTAAATTCTACTTGATGCCTTGATCCCAACTCCCAAGCCATTCATCTTGGTGGAGAGGGAAGTATTGTGCGGTCTAAAAACTATATATTGGTCAATACAAAAAAGGAAAAAGTTAGCGACTAAGTGGACGTGTCGGGTCGCATGAGTAAGTTAAGTGCGACCTCTTCTGAACGAGTTAAGTGCGACCAGAATAAAAAGAAAACTAGATTAAGTTTCGTCAAACAAAGAAAGGGAAACAAAAGTTTTTCTTTCAGGATCGATCAGTCGTCTCATTTAAGCTATTACCTAGTTATATTATTACTTAAATTGTATTTTCTGATTACACACTTACCCGTTTTCATAATTGGAAAATATTGAACTATCTTCACCTATATAAGGGGAAGTTCAATGCTGCTGTAGAGATCTTTTCTTTTTGGAAAAATGGAGACTCTCTTTCACTTTCCGAACATACTCTGCACTCTCTTGTAATCATCCAGAAAATAGTGAAAACAATGGATGTAAACTCATCTTTTTTGGAGCTGAACCACTATAAAATTCTTCTCTTTATTTGTTTTGATTTATTAACATTTTTCACACACAAACTACATCTTGCAATTTTGTAAATTCATTGTTGACAAAACCTCCGTCAACAATTGGCGCTAGAAGAAGGGCTATTCCAACAGAAAAGTTTGTCAATTCTTCTTCTTTCAACAATGGCAAACACCAGAAATACCGGAATTAGCCAAAATCATTCTCAAAGCACTGCTGCTGCACAAGTAGATCCTGCTCAGGATCAACCCGCCGTGATCGTGCCAAAAAATATTATACAAAGACAGAATCGCATGGAGGAGGCACTGGTGAACCTTCAGCAAATCACTAGTCAAATTAATGACTCTCTATGATAACTTATTGAGGGATAGATGGTGACTCCACCACAGCACGAACATCCTGCTCAACAGCCTGAGAGAGGGAATCGCGACTAGCATAAAGCTCAGTAGGAGCGTCATAGAGATCGTACCTCCAAGGGAAAAGACAAGGTCGCAGACTTGCCTCTGGAATCTAGTACTGAAAGTTTGAGTACTGAACGTGATTATGGACAATCTTCTTGGAGAATGACCATAAATCGTGATTGTCTAAACAACCAGTATAAACGTCAATCGAGGAGTGTCTTTAGGAGGATTAGTAGGGAATCTCGACAGAATCTTACATACCTGAGACAACATCTAGAGCAGCGACGTAGACAGAAGCGATCCACATCGCATCATAACGACCGAAGTTGAGATTGTCGTTGGAATCCCTATAAAGGTCGCAGCAGACCCTGCCTGACCAACCCGCCTTATATCGTGATAATGACCAAAGGCTACTCCTACCACCAGTAAGAGAGAATGTTCTCCCTTCGAATGTCAATGTTCATAATTTGAGGATCACATTAGATGCACTTGCTGGATGGGACGATAAGTTCGCTGATGGATATCATCAGTCGCCATTCAACGAGGAGGTTCGGGCTGCTACCTTACTTGTTGGATTCAAACCTCCCACTATAAACACTTTTGATGGAAAAACTGATCCGCAGGACCATATGGATCACTTCATCGACCTGATGGAACTTCATCGTGTCGATGATCTTGCACATTGCAGATGCTTTGTTATGACTCTCACAGGAGCAACGAAGAAGTGGTTCTGAAGACTCAAGTATGGTTCAATCTCGTCCTGGCAACAGTTTCAGATTGCATTCTTGAGGCAATTCTAGGCCGCGAAGAATTTCACTGTTCCACTGGTCAGTCAGTCTGCTATTCGGTAAGGTCTGGAAGAAACTCTACGATCTTACCTAAATCATTTTACCTCAGAGTTGGCAAAGGTCAACAACCCACCTGAAGGAGGAGTTTTAACTCTAATGATAGCTAGGGTTCAACCAGAGAATAAACTCTAGGAAGAGTTACTTGAGCGAGAATGCAGAACCCTCGAAGAATTCTATCGAAGAGTTAGTCGACATCTAAGGGTGGAATCTTCGCGCGAGAATCTTCATCAGACAACAAATGGAAGAAGAAATGATGTTGCTAAAGATGCGACCACAAACAATAACAATAATGGCAAGAAATCAAACAAAAGGAGTAATGAACAATCGACTGAAAAGCAGCCCAAACAGAAAAAACAGGAGATTCCAATGGCTCCCATGAGGTTCAACAACTATACTGAACTGAACGCACTCATAGATCATATTTATACGGTCACTAACCAGCAAGAGCAGTATCGTCAACCAGAACCGATGAAAAGAGATAGAGCGAGGTGCAACCCCAACAAGTTCTGCTGGTATCACAAAGACATTGGACACGATATCAATAACTGTTTTACCTTGAAAGATGAAATCGAAAGATTAATTAAAGAACGGCGGCTGCAGTAGTACACTAAACAGAACAATGAAAGGTGAGAAGAAAACCGAAAGCGACCTCTAGAAATTCAACGCGAAATGCGAATTATTTTTTGAGGACCGCACGTTGGTGGAGATTCGAAGAGGGCGCAGGATAGGTATGCACGAGAAGCACGACATCAACCATTAACTAATATCATGCATCTCGAGTAGCGACCACAAAAACTTCAACGGGTAACGGAAATGGATATTACCTTCACGGAGCTGGATGCCAAGGAGGTCCATTACCGGCACAATGATGTATTGGTTATAAAGATCAACTATGGAAGCACGCAGCTATGGCGAGTATTAGTCGATAATGGAAGCGTCATCGACATCTTGTACTATGACGCCCTCAAGAAGATGGGGTTAAGTGAAAGGGACCTAAAGCCCACTGTCACTCCACTTTACAGTTTTACTGGTAACAGCATAATGCCTAGAGGCATGATTGAGTTAATGGTCAATGTTGGAACTTATCCTAGGGTTTCAACTGTAATGACCCAATTCTTAGTTGTGGATTATCCCTCTGCATTTAATATTGTACTAGAAAGACCAACACTGAGGGAACTTCGAGCAGTTACTTCAATCTATCACCTCGCTATGAAGTTCCTAACTCAACAGGGAGTAGGCGAGGTGCGTGGCAACCAATATGACGCGAGAACTTGTTATAATAACTCAATAAAGCTCGCAATAAAAAATATAACACCTTGCACAATGATGGTCCAGTTACAAGGTGAAGTTCAAGAGAAGCATCAGGAGAAGTATCAAGCGAAGCGTAAGGCGGAATGTCAATCGAAGACCTTGACCCTCAAGAAGTCGATGAAGAGGTCAAGACTGGACCTATAGAAGACTTGGAAGATTTGTCGATTGATAGGTCTTCGAAGGTTCTAAAAATAGGAGTAAAACTTCAAAAATCCGTGCGAGCTTCATTGATTGCTTTTCTGAAATCAAACTTGGATATCTTCGCATGGCAACATTCGGATATGGTGGGGATTGATCTGAATATTATATGTCATCGCCTTAATATAGATACAACGAAAAAGCCTGTGCGGCAAAAAAGAAGAGCCATGAATTTAGAACGCTACGTCGCATTGAAAGAAGAGGTAGAGAAACTGCTCGAAATTGGATTCATTAGGGAATCTTTCTATCCAAACTGGCTTATAAACCCAGTTTTAGTAAAGAAAGCCAACAGGAAGTGGAGAACTTGTATCGATTTCACTAACCTCAACAAAGCATACGCGAAGGACAGTTTTCCCCTTCTGAGAATCGACCAACTTGTAGATGCGATGTCGGGGTATGAACTCTTAAGCTTCATGGATGTATATTTTGGATATAATCAAAACCTCATGTACGAGCTAGATGAGGAGTACACTTCATTTATAACTGACCGAGGATTGTATTGTTACAAAAAGATGCCCTTTAGACTCATCAATGCAGGAGCGACTTATCAGCGTCTTGTCAATACGATGTTTGCAAAATAAATTGGCAAGAAAATGGAAGTGTATGTCGATGACATGTTGGTAAAGTCGAAGAAAGCTGAAGATTATATCAGGCATCTTGATGAAATATTCAAAATTCTTTGAAAATATCAAATGAGGCTAAACCCCCAGAAGTGTGCATTCGGGGTAGGATCTGGAAAGTTCGTAGGGTTCATGGTCAACCAGCGAGGAATCGAGGCTAACCCTCAGAAGATACAAGCACTAATCAATATGCAATCCCCCCACAAACCTAAAGATTTGCAGAGCCTGGCAGGAAGAGTGGCCGCATTGAGTTAAAAATGTATCCAGGTCAACGGATAAGTGCCAACCATTCATTGAAATACTAAAGGGTTCGAAGAGGTTTGAGTGGACGGAAGAATGCGAGCAGGCATTTCAAGAATTAAAAGCACGCTTAGATTCTCCTCCACTCTTGTCGAAGCTAAATCCAGGGGAAGAATTATATTTATACCTCGCTGTTTCCAAATATGTGACAAGTGTTGCATTAATTCGAGAAGAAGAAAAGATACAGTGACCAGTATATTACATAAGTAAAAGATTGCTCGATGCCGAAACAAGATATCCAGAGATGGAGAAGTTAGCATTAGCATCCATCATTGCATCTAGGAAGCTTCGACCTTATTTTCATGCACACTCTATCAAAGTTTTCACGAATTTTCCATTAAAGCAAGTTCGACAAAAACCCGAAGCTTCAAGATGACTACTTAAGTGGGCAGTTGAGTTGAGTCAGTTTGACATCAATTTTCAACCCTGCATTGCGATTAAAGGGCAAGCTCTCGTAGATTTCATTGCAGAATTCACATATAATGTCAATCTTCCCATTGAAGTAATCGAAAAACCTGCTACAGATTTATCAAGGTTGTGGAAACTTTACGTTGATAGATCACCAAACGAGAATAGAGCTGGTGCGGGCTTAGTACTAATCAGTCCTGAAGGGCACAATGTTCATTGTGCACTTCGCTTCAAATTTTTAGCATCAAACAATGAGGCAGAATATGAAGCATTGATAGCTGGGCTAAAGCTCACACAAGAAATGAAGGTCGAAATAATTGAAGTATATAGTGATTCCCAGCTGGTCATTTGTCAAGTGATCGGCGATTATCAAGCAAGAAGAGAAAGAATGATAGTTTATTTACAGAAGGTACAAAGACTATTCTCGATATTTATTGCCTATAACATTCAACTTCTTCCTCGCATTAAGAAAACTCGGGCAGATGCCCTAGCTAAGCTCGCCTCAACAAAAGATGCCGAATTACTAAAAGTGGTCCCTGTCAAATTTCTTGCAAAACCAAGTATCGAAGTAGAGCCTAAAATAACCATGCCTGTTGACGAAAAACCATTATGGATGGATCCTATAATGAAGTATATACAAAATGGCGATCTCCTCGAAAACAAACACGATGCAAAGTGACTTCGAACGAAGGTAGCTCATTATGTCATCTAGAAAGAGAAGCTTTATCGAAGAAGTTTTAGTTCCTCGTTGTTATTATGTGTCGATAAAAAAAAACACACTACATTATGAGGGAAATTCATGAAGGAATATGTGAAAACCATTACGGAGGGCAGGCATTTGCGAACAAAGTTCTCAGACAAGGATATTTTTGGCCAACTATGAAGAAGGATACAATGGAATTTGGTGTGACAAATGTCAACGATTTGCAACGGTTCCTAGAATGCTACATGTTCCTCTAACTCCAATGACCAGTCCATGGCCATTTGCAGTATGGGGAATTGATATTATTGGAATGCTTCTATTGGCATGAGGTAGATTAAAATATGCAGTAGTCGCAATTGATTATTTCACCAAGTGGACAGAAGCTGAAGTCTTGAGTACCATTTCCGCAAAAAAGATGATAGATTTTGTTTATAAATCTATAATCTGTCGTTATGGTATACTGCATACCATAATTTCTGATAATAGGAAACAATTTGACTGCGATGAGTTCCGTAACTTCTGCGACAACTTAGACATCAAGAAGAATTTCTCTGTTATTGTTCATCCACAAGCCAATGGATAAGTCGAAGGTATAAATAAAATACTTAAACAAAATATAAAGACAAAGCTGGAAGAGCATAAAGGAGCTTGGCCAGAAGTATTCCCTGAAGTGTTATGGGTTTATCGCACCGCTCAATGAACCACTACTGGAGAGAGTCCGTTCTCTTTAACTTACGGATATGAAGCAATGGTTCCACTTGAAATTGGTGCGAGCTCTCTATGACGGTCAACCTATGAGCAAGATCATAACAAAGCACTGATGATAATTGAGCTCGATCTTTTTGAAGAAAGGCGCGAGCAGTCTCAGCTTCGAATCGCATCATATCAACAGTTCACTGCTCGATATTATAACTCTAAAGTCAGAAGAAGGAGATTTGAAGTTGGTGATCTTATTCTTCGGCAAGTTATATCTAATAATAAAGAGCACGGTGCTGGTGTATTTGGACCCTCGTGGGAAGGACCATATGTTATTGATGCCGTCATTCGACCTGGGACATATAAGTTAGCTCGCACTGGTGAACAAAAGATCGAGTATGCTTGGAATGCAGAACAACTTCGTCGCTATTATCAGTAAATCTTCATGTCTATCTTCATATATTTTCAACGACCTGGGGGGCATCTTGTATTGGTCATTCTCATTCATCAATAAAGATATCTACTTATATTCGTCATTCGTTGTTCATCAATCGTTATTTGTCATTCGTCGCATTCATCGATAAGGATGTCCTCTTCGATTATTCAATTTGGTTTACCTTTTATAGTTTTATGGCAGTCTTCGAATACCATAAAACTCAGAGAGTAGTGGGATCAGAATATTATCTCCTACTTGCTTCTTAGGGGACTATGCAAACGTCTATTTAGAGGAGCTAGAATTTTAGATCGCCGAATTTCTAAAATTTCTTAAAATCTTAGGATTTTTTCCTCGCTTCATACCATAGCATGTCATATTACGCAATTTCCCTCCTCGAACAACAAAGTAACTAAGCAAAACGTTCATTGTTCGATGTGATATATTGTTATATCACATTCTGCCATGGAACTTTTGAAAAACAGTATTGAGTTCGCATCCTACTTGTTGTTTTCTTAAGCCACCTAACCTATCCTAATACTTGAAACCCATTTTGTGTGTTGGATTCAAATCACAATAGCGTACCGATCAGTCACTTAGTGATTGACTACTTAGTTAAATTATGTATCTTTATGTTACACTGTAGTTTTTTAATTGTTTTGCAGGAATAAACATCTAAGCATTCATTGATAAAGGCTCGTACCTGTATGCAAGCAAAGTATTACCAAAAAAAATTAAAGGACGAAGCCCGCATTGTTTCAAAATTTAAAAAAATAAATAAATAAATATATGAAAGCTATGCAGATGTGCTCGATCCACTGTCTCCAGCTTTGGCAACTTTGGCTTCCTTCCAACTCTAGACAAGCTCAACTACTTCTTTACCAAGGATAGAAAAGTCGAAATCCAGATGCTCGCAGAAGATATTATATATTATGGTCGATGAGGCGATGTCACTAGCTTTTTTTCAAGCTCCTTGCCTTCAGTGACCTTGAACTCTTCTATAGCCTTGTAAGCCGCTTCTGTCGTTACCTTCTCTAGAATATCCGGATGCTCGGAGATTATTTTCTCAAGTTCTCTAATTTTTTCCTGGAGCTTCTCCTTTTCGGGCTTTTCCTTGGCCAGACCCTCGCGTAGCTGCTGATTCTCCAGTTCGAAGGATTTTTTCTCTTCCTCGTGAGCCTTCTCCGAGTCCTCGAATGCTTGGGTTATTTCTTCAACTTTTTCGGCTTTTTCAATACATTCGAAGACCGAGTCATGCATCAAGACAGCAGCTGCAGCAGTCTGAAAATATAACACATCAATACCAGCAAAGTAATATAACACATCAATACCAGAAAAGTGCATTGAAGAGTGAAGATAGAAGATGCTTACATTTGCCAACATCCTCATCGCAGAACTGAAGGCAACCTTGGCTGGTCGTCACTTTATCCTCGCCTAGCCATCCTCAGAATTGAAACGGTCGATGAAGGCCGCGCTCATACCAGCTTTTTCTGGTAGTTAACAAAGGAGTGCGAAAAGCTCCTACTCTTTATTAACCTAGCCCGGGCCCTCAAAAGAAGTGGTCGTCTCCTTAGATGGCTCAGGTTGGCTCGCAGTTTGAGGCTGAAGAGGAGGCGAGCTTGTTGGGATATCCTCAAAGGCAACTTTTCATTTCTTTGAAGAGTCAACCTTCTCTTACTCTTTCGTCAAAGGAGGTGTGCTCTCTGGTGTCTTGGACTTTGCCACTGACCCCAGAGTGGAAGGTGGTGCTCGCAGTCCACTGCCAATAACCATTTCTATATAAATATGCGAGGTGACATAATATGACGAAAAGAAAAGAAAAATAACTACCTTCCTGCTGCTGAGAAGTTGGTGGCGATGCAGCTTCTGAAGATGATGCTTCCGAGACTGTAGGAGTGGCAGGTGCTTTTCGTTTCCTGGGTTTGGAAGACGAGGCACTCTTTTCCTTCTGTTTCCTCGACTTCTTCTTCGAGCTCGAGGACTTGGTTGGACGGTTAGTAGAATCTGGGAAGGTGGCTCCCCTTGGAAGCAGTCTGCAAGCAACTAAGTTCTTAGTCATCACAAGCCTCTTCCAATCAAATTCTTCGATCGGAAGGTTATTTATTTTATACATCCTTGCGAGCTGCTCTTTGGAGAGTCCTGGTCGTTCCCTATTATCTGCAATGATATAAGAATGCGATCAGAATAATATATTTACGTAGAGAAAATAATAAGCTGAAAGTTACCTACCAGGGTTCTGAAAGAAGCCGTTATTTGCGTAGTCAAAGTGGAAAAATAGATTTTTCTATTTTTCCATATTGTTGCAGAGCCCGTAGATAGTTTTTATTGCTTGGTTCGATCACTTGCTCGCATAGAAAAAGCCAAAATCTGATGGGTTTGACTTCACTTGGTAGAACCAAGTGAATTCTTCAGGAGTGGGGGCTTCTAAACCTAATTTATGGTATAGTATGTACAGTCCTACCATATATCTATATATATTTGGGGTTAGTTGAAAAAGGACTACTCCATAACAATCGACGATTGATTTTATATATAGATGAAGAGGGAGGTAGACACCGCATTTAAGAACTGCTTCTGAGAATGAGGCAATTCCGCGAGGAGGTGTATGTGGTCGATTGAACTTTGTGGGAAGGCGAAGAGGGACGTCGATTTTATAGTTGCATACGATCTTTCTGAGCTTGTTTGTTGAACAGCTCGTCTTTATATTGGTACATGACCAATCTCCTTCTACATATTGATAACCCGTTGTGAATGCAGGGGTATCTCTGATATGCCGAAGCCATTGGTCTTGAGGAAGATTGCCTATACGAGGACTACTTTGCCTGACCTCAGTTATTACCACTTCAGGTTCTAGCTCAAGGTAGTCTTCGAGGTTTATAGAGCTAATGCTTGTATTGAAAGATTTTCTTGAGAATACATTCCCTTCCCTAAAATCCTCACTACTAGACATCTGAAAAGAAATATGGATGGGTTTAGTCCTATGCGAGCATCAGGGATCTTCGTTATATGCGAGCAGTTTGGGGTCACATCCTAGGATTGCATTGACAAGCTGCTTATCGGATTTTTTCTAATCAATTTACGAATTTATAAAAATTGTTCAAGCAATTCTTCGATAATTCATCACTTGATTGATTATAGTTTTCAAAAAACAAGGTTTCATATCCTAAAATTTTTCTATGGGTTCGTCTATCTGTCAATCATCTAAAAATAGTCTATTCTATAAATTAATGGAGAGATTCTGAAAATTTTCTATTTTTCAGTTTATCCGAATATAGGATGGGTTTATGTTTAGGGCATTTAGGCTCTATGATTTATCCCTATTTCTAGAAATAAGATCTGTAAATGAGAGTTTTCTAAAAAATCGAAGAACAGTAAGAGAGAGAGAGAGAGAGAAAGGATATATACTAACCTTTCTTCGAAGACTAAAGGACTGAGATGTCGTCTGAAAGATTGTGGTGATTCTTTCGTCAAAGAAGATGATGAATTTGTGAGAGTTGCAAAACAGAAAATGACACTGGGAAGATTTACTTTATGGACGCTTCAGATTTCAGAACTGAGAGAAACAGGAGGCGATAGAGTTTTGAAGAAGAGGCGCATGGATTTTCGATATATATATATGTCTCAAGCATCGTCAAATCACAGCCGTAGATTAAGGCATTTAATTTTCAGATCTAAAGGTCGAAGTTTATACGGGAGTTAATTTTCCGAAATTAAATCAGTACTTTTTCAAAATTTGAAACGTCTCAATTTAAGACAACAGCTAGCGTTATCGCTATTATTATATCTTCTCGAGAATGGAAAAGTCTCCTCGAGTTTCGCTATTCTTCTGAAAAAAGGTGACACGTGGTTTCAACTATCAGGAAAAGGTACGCGTGGTTCTGAAAAGGTGAGATTTGAGAGTTGGCGACTCTTCGAAGATCTTAAGCTTATGTCATGATGTCGCATTTTTAAGCTCACACTTATCAGAGAAGGAAGCTCCATTTTGTCCTAAAGAGCTAATGGAGCTGGAGGACAATTGTTGTGCGGTCTAAAAAATATATGTTGGTCAATACCAAAAAGGAAAAAGTTAATGACTAAGTGGACGTATCGGGTCGCATGAGTAAATTAAGCACAACCTCCTCCGAGTAAGTCAAGTGCGACCTCTTCTGAACGAGTTAAGTGCAACCTCCTTTGAACGAGTTAAGTACAACCAGAATGAAAAGGAAACTTTATCAAGCTCCGTCAAGTAAAGAAAGAAAAACAAAAGTTTCTCTTTAGGATCGACCAGTCGTCTCATTTAAGTTATTACCAAGTTATATTGTTACTCAAATTGTATTTTCTGATTACACACTTACCCGTTTTCATAATTGGGAAATATTGAACTATCCTCACCTATATAAGGGGAAGTTCAATGCTGCCGTAGGGATCTTTTCTTTTTGGAAAAACGGAGACTCTCTTTCATTTTCTGAACATACTCTGCACTCTTTTGTAATCATCCAGAAAATAGTGAAAAAAGTGGACATAAGTTCATCTTTTTTAGAAGTGAACCACTATAAGTATTATTCATCTATTTTACTCTCTATCTCCCTTGTCAAATAACGTAAAATTGATACTCTTTTCTCTCTCGATTGTATTCCCGCTTTTTTTTGGGCTCTTCGTCCTTTCTATTTCGCTCTCTCCTGCCAAATGCGTAAAAGATTCAGACCACTGTTGAGGAGGGTACGCATTGAACACTGAGCCAGCCAATTCGCAAGGCACGAACGGTGAAAATCCACGTGAATTAATTGGAGAAGTCAACAAAATTCCCACCAAATTAAGTATATCACCAGTTGACAAAACATTCGAATTCAAATTGAAGATCGACTTGACATTTAATTGGGCTTATTACAATTATCGTATTTAATTACAATTGTCACAATTATGTCGATATTTGCTTCCTAATTAACTTAGAGCACCCTAGTCATTTTCAAACGAGAAATAGGTGGCGATCCCCTTAGAAGGGTATAACCTCATACTATGTAGTTTTCATCGCATGGAATTCTCTCTAAGGTTAAACGAGGCTTTGTTCGAAGGGCTTGCATTTATAGGCTCTAGGCCCCATTGAGCTCTTGCTTCATTGGACATGCCCACGCAGCCCAACCCAAGAATGAAATCACGTTGAGTTCACGTCCAATGACCCAATCCAAGTCCAACAAACGCAAATCTTCCGCTCCGCCAACAAGTCAAAATCAAGCAAACCAACAAAAAGAGTAATTTCCTGTCACATTGTTATAGTGATCAAAGACAAGCTTTGCCTTGTAGAATTCTACCACTTATTTTCTTTTGGATGCATATATTGTCACCCATTTTTTTTTCTCTCCTCACTCATCTTCTAAATAGACCCCTCTTAAATTTTAAAATTAGAATATTTTTTTAATACACTCTTTTTAAAATTTTTCTTATCCCAAAATTAGTCATTAATAAAAACTTCAAACAAAATTTCTTTTGCCACCTTTTTTGAAAATGGGATATTATCACTTTATACTATGTATTTTGACACTTTGTTCAAATTATACCTTCTGTTTTGGTTATTATCAACATTGACCTTTAGATTTGAAATCTGTGAGCAGTTAATTTACCAAGTTGCCGTTTAAAAAATTGAAAATAAACGATATAAAAACTGATCCAAGAATAAGTTTATTAAATCATCTTGATAAATTAACTGCTCTAAATTAGTGTCATGGTATAAATTTGTAACAAATATTAAGTCTAAGGGTCAATATTAATAATAACCAAAATAGAAGGTATAAACTGAACAAAATGTCAAAATACAGGATATAAAAATGATAATATCTCTTTTGAAAATCCTTTATTCCTTTGTCTTCTTCTTCTTCAACTTTTTTTCTTTGATCATCCTAATAATCAAGATATTTTTATAGTTATATTTTAAGTTCTTGAGAATTAGAGAGAGAGTTAGAGCTCTGGAATCATTTTTGGGATTCTTGAGATCTAGAGAAAATTAGAGGTCTTTGAATTATTTTTTTTAAGGTTCCTGAGATCTAGTGAGAATGAGAGTTAGAGTTCTTGAGTCATTTTTAGAGTTTATGAGAATTAGAGAAAAAAAATTAAAATTCTTGAATTACCTTTAAGGTTTTATAAGAGAAAGAGGGTTAAAATTTTGAATTTATAACATGGTTATCCATCACTAATAAAATTTATTTAACTAAAAGTATTTTGATTATTTAAGATTTTTTTAGACGATGTGTTTTATCAATTATGTTTAAGGGGTGTGTGAGAAAAACAATCTAGTTAAGAAAAGAAAATATTTTAATTATTTAATATTATTTGTGCCCATTTATGCTATTTTATATGAGGTTATTTTTGTCCTGAAAAATTAGTAATTGAAAGGGGAGAAGAGAAAAAATAGGGTGGAAATAAACCTACTCTGTTCTTTTTATTCTTTGGACTCAGGCATAAAAGAGAAAGGAATATAAAACCATTTTAAGCAAGTATAGGTAGAATTCTCCCTCGTTAACATGATATATAAGCACAACTCTTTTTGGGCCTCAGAAATTAACCACTCAATCAGAGCCTCCAAGCTTATTTACCTTTTTTTTCTCAGGCTGAGGTCCACGCTTATACACCTACTAGACACCTCACTACTCTCCCTGATTCACAAAAAATAAATAGAAAGAAAAATTAAAAAAATGGGGCTTAGATTTTTAACTTTGGTGTTGGATTTTTTTTCTTTTTCCGTGGTTGAAACTAAAACCTATCAATATCCTCATCTCTTTAGTCAAAAAAAAAAACAGACAAAAGATAAAATTCCAAACGTTAGAAAAACGACGACACTAGACTCACTTCTCCCCAAAGCCCAAAACTCTTCTTCCCTCCTCCATGGACACTCTGTCAAGCTCAGTTTCAACCCTCAAAGTCCCTACCCTTCATTCCATTTCCACCACCACTTCTTCTCGTGAACTCAACCATTTCAAGTCTTATACTACTAATACTCCATACACCCCAAACCTTACTCCACACACCCACCTCTTCTCCTCCACCACCACCACCACCAAGCCCATCAACTCAATCTCCTCCACCAAGCCCACATCTTTCACCATCCCCATTTTCCCATCCCCACCTCCGTCTCCGGCGACCCACCGGAGTCCGGCCGCCGGTTACGCCGCGGCTCTGTTCGACGTAGCTCAACTCAACAACTCGGTTGACCTGATGGGGAAAGACGTCGAGAGGCTTTCAAAGCTTCTGAGGAGCAACCGGGTTCGGGTGGTCTTGTCCGACCCGTTTCTGGGTGAGGAAGAAAAGGGTCGGGTGGTTAAGGGGTTAGCAGAGAAGGGAAGGTTTAATCGGCATTTGGTGTGTCTAGTGAAAATATTGGTTGGGAGAAAGAAAGTGGGTGCTCTGAGTCAAGTGTTGGACGTGTTCGAGAGGGTCTATGACGCGGTTCTGGGGACTCAAGTGGTCTAGATTTCGTCGATAAAGAAAATGGAGGAAGAAATGTTACATGGGATTGCTCAAAGGGTTCGGAAGCTTACTGGGGCTGTTAATGTTAAGGCGAGGAATTTGGTCGGTGATGAGCAGAACCGGGTTTCTTTGGCTCTATAAGGAAGAACTTGTTCCGTTCTGTTCTTTCCCGTTCTTTGAAAAAAAAAAGGGAAAAAAAAAATAAAGGAAAAAAAATGGTTTGTAAAATGATATAAGAATGATGATTATTTGGGCTTCTCTGAAGTGACCATGTTTGAAACGTTTCATTTTTATTTTTTTAAAGGGGTTTAAAGTGGCGTTTGAACCCCGGACATTACTCGTTTAAAAAGAATCTTAGGCCACATGAGCCGAAAGCTCGTGGTGTTTTGTTGGATAATTAAGAGTATATCTCTGTAGTTTTTCTTTCTTTATTTTTTTATAGAAAAATTTAACGATGCATTCCTAAAAAGAGAAAATTGTGGGGAAAATTTTTTTTTGGGACAAATTTTACACTTATATACCTTTTTTTTTTTTTCTAATATTGATAGTATTTTCTGTCCAAATTTTGTTACAACTGTCAAAATTGTTTATTAAATACCATTTCAGATGATATGTGTCACTTTCTTCTGAGATATTATATTATTTTTAAAAACAAAAAAAATTATGAAAATTTAGAAAAATAAAAATAGATGAAATAAAATTGGAAAAAAGAAAGAGAAGAATAAAATTGGGTCCACGAGGGTTCTGGATTCACTTTTTTTTTGTTAATTATACGGTGGTGTTAGTAAACGGTAATATGTACAATTACTTAAACGAGAGGCTAATAGTCGCCACGAAAACTTCAACTAAAACCTTTTGGGATGCCTGAGGGTACCTGCAAAAAAAAGATTCCGACACTCAAATCAGTATTGGTGTGATTGAATACAACATGAGAAAATCTATACATTTTTATATAAAATGTATCTCCTTTTTAATAAGATTCCTCGTAATTATCTTATAAAATCAAGTAATTAAATAAAATCAGGATACTTATCAGATCTTGTCACTCAAATTATGAAATTCAAAAGAAAAACGACAATTTCCTTTTTCAAATGAATTATCCTTTCATATGGATAAGATCTTATATGGAATCATATTCAAACTGATAGCTCGTTAGATTCTTCTAGAAAAATGCCAACTTCAAATTCCATACGGACTCGTACATTCCATATGGACTCATATATTTTATACAGAATTTTAAATCAGCTTATTATTTTTGTAACGAAACCGATTTTCCTGATACATAGACGAATGAATTGAGAGGAATAAAATTTAACCTCAACAATCAGCCATTTACTCCTTAGTTGAGTTTCACTTAAACTAGGGAATAATTGAACCAATATTTCATTGCATCTCTACCAAACTTGTCGAAAATCTTCTCCATATCATTCTTAATGTCAAAACGAATTCCACGCGAAACACATTTCCAAAGAAATTCCAACTGAGGCCAAGAAAACTTGCTCAACTTACTCAAGCTTTTAAATCTCATCGTGTAAAATTTTTGTTATGAACGAAATAGGCAAGCTTCCAAACGAAATTCCAAACGGAATTTCCTATACAAATAAACACCAAACGAAATCCAAGTTGGAATTTCCTAATGGATAGAAAAGCTTCATTTAACTCTTAAACTCAAGTTAAGACAAGATAGTTTAAGACTCTCTAAAGGTTCTTATAGAACAACCTAAATTTCTAACTTACTCTCAATAATGCAAACGCGAATCTAAATCTGGACGGAACGATTCTACAAATCTTGACAGTTTCTATCTGTGAATCTAGACAATTTCTATTACAACACATGGCAGTCTCATATTGCTCACATTACCATGCCTTGGATTACCAATTAAGGGTCTTCATCCATTGGATTGAGCAAATCTTCTCCAACAATTTGAATTTTGAAATTACCACTCTTTGGAAGTCACATTTTCTCTTTTCAATTTTTTTTTTTTAAATTTCAAATCCACTAAAGATTCTATCTACCCACCATAAATAGTCTACATTTCTACAATCTACGCCATTTTTCACTCTTCCTTACTCTTATACTTTTCTCAAAATTTTCATCCTCCATTTCAAGTTTTGTAATTTCACCATGCTCTCATCACCCAAGTAAGTTTTCATAAGCTCTTATCATTTATTTTGTTTATCCATGTTTTTCAATACTATGATCGTACCTCTTTTTTTTCGGTCCCAAAAATCACGCATAATCTCGACATACTAGAACACATTAATCAAACATAAAGCATGAGCTATTTGAACATTAAAAGAAATTGCTCCCTTTATACATTTGATTTCCATCACACTTACTGCACACGAATCCACACTTGCTCATACATACACATTTAACTTGTTTTTTGCGCAAGTCCACGGGCTTTAATTTTCATATTTTGTCACAAGCATCACTGCGCATAAAATACAACTGATGCTGTATATAAATTAGTGTAACCTCCACTTTCTGCACATGTAGACCACCATGCTTCTCTTAATTTACTTTGTGCTTACATGCCATCATTTTTCAAACTTATTTTATAGATGCACACACCCAAACAATTTCACTGTTTCTTGTGGTTGCTTTCTTGTATAAATCTTTATCACTTCCCACACATCTTCACGGAAAACAATACATCTATTTGAGGCCAATTCGAGTTCTATGGCCTCTTCACCCAAAAGCACTAGAAAAAACCAAACCAGCTCCCCATTTCACTTAACCACCAATAGACCCGATGAAATTCATCCAATGGCAAATAGTTGGAACGAAAAATCTTACCATCCCAATAAGTTTTTATTTTTAGGAGAAGATATAGTATCTGAAAGCAAAAATCCTCCATTTCAATTGTCTTTATTCGACTTAGAAAGAATTAAGAGGCTCTATGATATCCGCCCCTCAATAAAATAAAAATGAGATTATCTCATCCATCCAAAAGAGCTCATTCGGTTGATGAAGAGTGGACGTACTTTTACAAACATACTTTCACAAACATACTTCAATATTTCGCCTCCTTAATTCATGCCAATCGTATGAAGGCTCCTTCTTTCTATAATTCTAGTTTGCAAACTCGAGTCATTAGCCTTAATCCTTGAAGACTTTCTTGATTGTTACTAGATAAAGGTAGGGGTGTAAGAAAAAACATTGAAATCAAATAAAAACTGAAAATTTGGTTTCGGCCGTTTTCTTTTTCACTGGTCGATTTCAGTTTTCAATATAATAAAACTGATAAGTTCGGTTTGGTGGGAATTTGGCAAAAACTGACTGACTTTCAGCCCTAGATAAAGGAAAACTAAGGCAATTTGGGTCGGTACTTATCTATCTATTAGAAAAACTAACAGCTCATAGAAGACCATTATTCTAACGACAAAGGTTTCAAGGGGCGTTACTTTTTGGTCTCTCAAGAATATAAATTTGGTTTGAACAAATCGTAGGAATGTAAAGTTCATTCATCTTGGGGTCATCCTAGTAAGTACCCTTGTCCAAAGATCGTTTAAATTCTCTTAAATTGGGTAATGTTTTAGCTAAGAAATTATCCATCGACATCGAAGAGGCAAAGGTACAAAAAATTAACTAGAAGAAATCTCCAAAGTCAGTCATCGTCCATACCCAGGTAAGAAGCACTTATTCTGATTCAATATGGCAATATGGACAAGTTTCCTCTAGTTCTCCAACATGACCTCAGTATAGTTAGAGTATCGTTAGCTGGGTGCAAGTGAAAATGAAGCAAGATAGATCTCGAAGACGACACTCATTATTAATGTCCCTAAGGACCCTTCCTTAGAGAAAAATGCTTCTATAACCTCAAATCTTATTCATGGTCTTTTTCCAAGAGATAAAAATATCTTGGCCAATCAACATGAGTTCTCCTTTGAGTAAGCTCATACTCAAAATAAAGACCTTAAAGCACAATTGAGTTCGGCCAAAAAAATTGGTGTTTAAGCACAATTGTTTCATGTTTAAGCATGAGCGATGCATGTTTCAATTGTGCTTTAAGGTCTTTCTTTTGAGTATGAGCTTGCTCAAAGGAGAACTCATGTTGATTAGCCAAGTCTTTTTGGATAGTAGGATTATCTTGTAATTCACTGAGGAAGATTTCATACATAGCAATTTTTTGAGAGAATTGAAATTAGTTGAGAAGAATGTTAACTTTTAGAATAAAATATAAATATGAAGCAACTATTATGTAAGCAAAACAAACAGTTGGTTTTACCTTAATTACATCCTTTTGGGAACTAAAAATGAGAGATTCATTCCTCCTTTATGCAATATATTTTTATCTCTTGGAAAGAGGGTGCCATGAACAAGATTCATGACTATAAAAGCATTTTTCTTTAAGGAAAAGTCCTTAGGGACATCCATAATGAGTTTCTCCTTGTCACTTTGCTAAATTGAGCCAGAATAAGTACTTCTTACTCGGTATGGACGATAACTGACTTTGGAGATTTCTTCTAGCTAATTTTGTGCCTTTGCCTCTTCGATGTCGGTGGATAATTTTCAATTGGACGGAATAGGGATAGAAGTGGTAGATTTCTAGTCAGATTAGATGTGTTCAAATAGACTGTGGGTACTCCAGATGAATAGACATCAAGCACACCAGGTGGAGAGACATCTCATTGGGTGACTCTACCTCCCAGGATCTCACTTGTTGGACCAGGGGTCACTGATTACATTCTTAGTATTGGAATAAATTGGATAAAGTGAGATCCACTCGGGCATTAGCGTTCCCTAGATTACCTTCTGCTTAGAAAATGTTACTAGATCTGCGGTTATCGGTCCTAATTTGTACCATGCTATCCAATCTGGCTCTGAGGTTCTACTTCTCTATTCAGAGTGCATGATTCTGGGCCGTTGAGCTTCTATCCGTGCTAGTTGTTATTCTATTGAAGAGGCCTCCATAGTTCTGTCGTTATTCAACATGAATAAAGGAATTCCTAATGGACTTTGTATTTTTGGAGAATAATGACTAAAGGGCCCACAAGGACGCCAAATTATAAACGGTGATATCTAACGAGAGGCCAATGGTCACTACAAAAACTTTAATTGGAACTCCTTAGGATACCTAGGGTACCTACCAAAAAAAAAAAAAAACTCGGACTCTCAAGTCAACATTGGTGTAAATGAATAACACTATGAGAAACTCTGTACGTATTTATAGAAAAAGTATTTCCTTTTCAATAAGATTTCTCACAATTATCTTATAAAATCAAGCAATTAAATAAAATTGAGATACTTACTAGATCTCACCGCTCATGTTACGGAATTCAAAAGAAAAAGAATAACTACCTTATTTAAATGAATTATCTTTTCATCTAGACAAGATCTTATTATGGAATCCCATTCAAACTAGTAGTTTGTTAGACTTTTAAGAAGAAGTTCAGCTCTAAATTCTATACGAATCCATACATTCCATGCAGACTCATACATTTTATACGAAATTTTCAATCAGCATATTATTTTCATAATGAAACTAATTTTCGGGTATGTGGAGAAATGAATCGAGAGAAACAAAATTCAAACCCAACAGTGTTTGCTAGGCATAAGGTAACTTTGCTCAGTTTTTGAATTGCCTATTTGATTATTTATTCTGATTTTTCAATATGTGAAGAGAAAAATAAAAAATTTGGGATTGAGAATGGTTGAATTATAGTCGATGATTCGGCATAATTTATTTATAATGTAATTTAAAGATCATGGATGGGTGTGATTATGCACTTAATCCACTGGGGCCACCATCACCACCGGAGCCAGCACCAGAGCCGAAAGTGGTGGTAAAGGTAGTGGGTTCGGTGACAAGCTTTTGCATAATCTCTAAGACCATCTTAGGGTCAATTCCATTAGATCCAAATCCAATCGAACTTTTCATGCCCCAACTCCATTACCAAATAACGCTCTAACAAAGAATCTTCTTCCTTATGGGCTCTCTTATACTAATCTCCTTGAACTCCTCATTGAAGTCACGGGGGTCCATGTGAATAAGTTTATCCTTTTCATGAATATCGGGTTTGTATAAATCGACTCAGTAGATGAGTTCACCTTTGGAGTCGTAGACAGTGAATCCATTGCCGACGAAGAAAAAGGAGGTCATTAAGATAGTGAGACTTATCTCTTCCTCGAACGCAAACCCAGATTCTGCAACTAACCCCTTTTTTATTTTCTTTTTCTTCTTCTCTGTTTTTCCTGATTTTATTTCATTTATTTGTATTTTTCTATCTTTACATAATTTTTTTTATTTTTAAAAACAACATAATACCTCAAATGGCTTAACAAAAAAATTTGATACTTGCAATAAAATTTGGACAAAAAATAGATATATAAGTATAAATTTTGACTTAAAAATAAAAAAAGAATTTTCACCACAATTTTCTCTTCTTGAAAACTATGTTTCACTATGATTTAACACAAAATTTCAATTTCACCTATATAAAATTTAATTTCAGAGAAAAAAAATTGGTTGATGAATGTTTTGAAAGAGAAATTGTATTGAAACAATTCCTAAATTATAAAAAGTTATTATCAAACAATCTAATATTAAAAATACATAATAGATTTCTACTATTACTAATTTGGAAATTATTTTGAAATAATTTTGTGTCTCAGTACACTTTAAAAAGTGTATTTTCATCGACTAAAACTTTTTCTCAAAATTAAATGTTATAGTTTTCAAGAATGCATAGTTAAATTAAGCAAAATAAATCCTATAAGGAATATATTTGTAATTGTATGTTTCTGTTTTGTTTTATCCAATTGAATGAATTCCCAAATTCTATATGTGTTTTTGGTATTTACTAACAAACTTATTTCAAATCAACAAGAACTTGAGGCAAGTTCATGTATGGTGGCCTAGTATTAAATGTATGAAGTGATAAGGAGATTCTAGGTTTGAGTTGATGATATATTAATTGTCAAGCTTGTATCACCCTAGGGCCTCTAATCTTGTGTCCATATTAGGAATGGTAATGGGGTAGATTGGAGATAGTTTTTCAATTATCATCCTCATCCTGGAAAACTAATTACAATATTATACCCACACTATCAACCATTTTTTTGGATGCAGGGACGATGCGGATATTAACCAACGGATAACAAAGAAAACATTGGTTACCTATTACCATTGATAATAATAAAATATTAAAAAAATTACGATGAAAATGCTAAATGCTTTTCATAATCAATAAAATATTAAACACAACAATATACTAATAATTTTTTAATTCTAAAAAATATATATATAAGTACATATAACTCTCCAAATTTATTATTTTATCAAAGATATAAGAATATAGATAGTGTAAAACTAAATTGATATTTATATGTATAATAATTTTTCTATTCAAATATATATATATCGAGATCGATACGGTATGGATTATGCTAATATCGTCTCCGTACCACACCTGCATGTAATTGTGAATTATATTGTCATCCCTAATTCCGCCTACTAGACAGTAGACACTTTATGATCTCTAAGTAGGAGACTGCCTTTGCTATCTGAGAATTGATTGCGGGCTGCTATGGTATCACCTAAGTAGGGAGTTAGCTACCTCTAATTACAAATCCATTAACCAATTTTCTTCAAAACCCAAAACAGTCATTACTAGAGTCACTAAGGTAGAGTTCAAAAGATAAAAGCAAAGGTTTGGGAATGGTTTGAAGGAAAGTTTGATAGGTGAAGATATATATAATATCGAACAAATATGAACGATATTATACAATTAATAATATAACAAAATCTAAAAAAAATACAGACAGAGAAAAAGTGAGGCCTTTGTATCATACAATATTCTTAAAATAGATTCGCATCCTCTCGATAGTAGTTAAAGTCATTATAGGTTGTCTCCAGAATACAACAGTTGATTAATAGCAATCGTATCACCACAAAACTACTTTGGCAAACTAACGGTTGTTAGAATTCTATCTCATTGAACCTAAAACTCTAAAAAATAGTTTGAAGGAGACAACACAAAGAGAATAGAAGATTACAACTATAGTTGTTATTTGGTAAATGATAAATTAGTCAATTTATAAAACTCATGTGGAGGGAAGTTACAACAAAGAACTAAATTCTCATAAAATAGTTTGTAACTCCAAAATATTTGAGGCTTTACAAACATTTTACATACATATATTTAGTTTCTAACTCAAAATAAATTTTAACAATGTTGAGTCAATAGACACATTTTGTGCATCAATTTTTTATTCATCTAAGTTCCATTTAAAGCACCTCATTGTAGTTTGAAAGGCTATTTTTCTAACAAGGATTTCAGTGTGGAACAATAGTTAGTGTATACTATGAAGTTGAGGCTAAACAATTAGAAACTAAAAATAAACCCCGTTTAAGTTGTCAATACTACTCATAAATACAGACAAGAGTCAGAGAGGTTATCTACTTTTATTGGTCTAATTTCCACAAACTACTACACAACGAATTTTGTTAGGTCCAAAAGTTTGGTATTTTAAATAGATAACTTTTGAGAACTCAAGTTGATAAAAAAGTTAGAGATGTTGTTTCAACAAGTTTGAAGTTGTTACAATAAGTGTTGTTCTATAACAAATAAAACTTGTATTTTCTTTATATGGAAACCTTCTAGAATGTGTCTAAATATTTTTTATTTCCGTATTTAATGATTCTGGTGATAATATTGATGAAGTATAAATGGAATTTCTTGTATAGTTGTATAGGATATTTTTCTTATTAGTTTTCAATCAATTCCTTTTATATTTATCATATATATCATTGATTATTTCTCTATTTTTTGTCATTGATTGATATCTGATTGCCTCTTGCTAATCGATGAATTTGGACATGTTTTTGGAGTGAATTCATAAGGATTTTCATCCTTAATTATTCTTAGAAATTACTCATCAATTAATTAAGTTTTCATTAGTTAATTAATTTAATTTGTTGAGTTGTTGTGATCAGATATTCTGATATGTTGCAACTACTCCAGATATTTAAAGAAAGATTAGTTAATTTTCTTAAATCTTGGTATTTGATTGGTATTGCTCAAGATATGATTTTCTAGGTTAATTATTAATCTTTGACAAGTTAATCAAAGATTTCCAGCTGGCAAAACGTGTTCAAACTAAATCAAAAGAGCAATCATAAATCTGAATATATTTTTAGTAATTGTTCAGAAAGTTGTTGCAATAACTCTTTGGCACATTACAACATTTATGAAAAAATTTTGATTTTGTTATTAATTCTTTCTTTATTTGATTTCAGCCAATTCACACTACAATGGGCGACATGGAGGCTTAAATTCACCTATAAAAACTTTGCTACTCCAAGAAATTTTTTATGTACTTCATTAAGAAAAAATATTCTTAGAGTGAGCTTTTATTTATAAGGTATAGAGCATGTTCTATTGCTATTGTAAGACTTAGAAAGCTTTAGAGTTTTCTAGGTATTTTATTTGAGTGCATTATTCTTTGGGAGAAAGAATAATACATCTTCGAGAGGAGACAGATCAGGACCAGTGAACGGAATTCATGTATGAAGAATCAACAAGACGAATAGAGCTCACTAAATAAGATTAGTGGAGTCATTACAACACATTGCAGTAATTAAAAATATGAGGTCTTTTATTACATTAGTCAATTAGTGTTTGTAATTTTTATACTTTACTAATTTATTTAATCTTTAAACATGACCCTATAGAATAAAAGAGGTCCGAATCACATTAAACATATTTTGTGTTCATTCTTTATTTTTCTATTTTTGTTACAACATATATATTCGCCTATGCAACAATTTTTAATTCATGTATTACAACATAATTAATTCATTATTAAATTAATCAAATATTTCAAATTTGACCCGGCAACGCATTCAAAGTCTAGCATTTTGATAACATATTTTATCATGAATAGGTACAGTGGACATCCCTTAAAATTGACTCATACTTTCAACGAAGTATATTTGGAAACATTCTTTTTTTTTTTGGAAATCGGTCTCAACTTTTTACTTTGATAGCAATATCAGTAGAAAAAAATAGGCTCCGGATTAGATAGCTAGATAGACTCTAAAGGTGTCTCTATTGTCTCATGATGAATAGAGGTTACATAATTTTTTTTTTTTGAGGGAAAGCCCATAGTTTTTTATTTGACAAAGACAATAAAACTGTACGGAATATGTATTATCCTAAATCCACAAACATTTTGCTGCCATTTGTTAGATCTATCTAGTAGTATCTACACTCTCTGATTTTTTTTTTTCCCTTTTGAATTACTGTAATCTTATTGTTGGAACGAACTTATGGAACTTTTACTATTATTTAAGTCATCAAGAACTATTTATCTAACATTAAATTACAACATCAAAAATTAAAAGGGCCACTAAATTATAATCCCAACTTCGATCAGAAAAGGACTTTATAAAGATGAGGCTTTATTATACTGTCGTCTCCTTTGGCCGCACATAACTACATCTATACGCATCCTTAGTTGGCACACAACACAGCTGTAAAGGAAAATGGAGAAATGAAAATCGTTGATTTCTTCGCACCTCAAAACGAGTCAAAATTTACTTGTGGAATTTTATTACGGGATAAAATTTTCCGTGGAATGGATAAGTATTTAATTTTAGTCTCCACAAACGGTGTAATGTTGAATGTCTACTTTTATTTGAAATTATTCATTTATGTTTTTACTTAAAGGTCAAATATAGTCTTAACCTGCTTCTCCTGACTCTGTAAGGCATATGATATTCATATACATACAAATTAAATTATTCCCCTTAATCTAGCACTAATTTTATTGCAATTCTGGCTAGGTAATTTCAATACTAGAAGTCGGCCCATTATTTCGGCTAAAGTAATAAGTGTGGTCCATTATTTCATATTTTTCTGAAACATGTTTATTTTAAAAAAAAAAAAAATTAGTTCTTTGCAAAAATTAGTTCTCCAACGTTAAGCAGGCTGAACTCATTACCATGAGAGATGAGTTGCTCCGTGTTGAGACAAGAGGTCTGCTGATCTCATATGTGGAATGTACTACCATCAATGTAGTTTATTAGTTTATTCGGACAATTCTCATTCTTTTGACTCCATTGTTGGTGTTTTAGTGTCTAATATTATTGAGTTATTTTAGTTTATAAAAGGTGGTAAGTGTTATCATATATCATCTAAACAAAATATGACAACTCACATTCTTATTAGTTTGGATTCTCTTTTGTGGGAAGATGAGAATACTTTTCTATTGTCTGTTTGTAAGGTTACTGAAGCGAATTTAGCTTATTTTTAATTTTATTCCTTTGAGGATATTTTTCCAAAAAACAAAAATGGCCTTGCATGGCATTATATTGACAAATTCAGACTCAGAGTCTGCTAAAGTTTCAAAACATTACTAATGAAAAAGGTAAACTACATAGTGCTTCTTAAATGGTATTCCATTGTTATAAAATATTAAAATTCTTCCTCAAAAAAAAAATATTAAAATTCTTGTAAAAAAAAAAAAAAAAAGGAATTTACTAAACAAAAGATGAAAATGACACATAAAACTACAATCTCAATTACAATCTAACGAAATGGTGATCAAACTTTTCCAATTATTTATTACAGTCCACGTAAATGATAAAGATGCGTTCTAATAAAAATAAATTAGACAAATATGGAACCAAATAAGACTCCTATAGTCGTGTGTATGGGTGTGTGATTTTTTTTTTTTTAAAAAAAAAAAAATTTGGTGTGTGGACACTTCGTGCGGAAAAAGTCACGAGTCATCAACTCTATGTTGAGTCAAAACGTGTGCACTGCCCTTGTACGAAGCATTCAAGACTGCATGGCAAACAAAGGAACCCTCTTAACAAGTAACGAGTCCCACTTGCTAATTAGGTTTCATTCGTTTATTCAATTTTTTAACACGGCGCTAAGGTCTGGCCTGAATAAATAATTTTAGCTCTTAAGCCTTTCATTTCCTTTAAATTTCCCCATTAAGAAAAAAAGAAGATTAAGAAAAGAAAGAAAGAAAGTCAGAAAAACGCGTGCTCTTCTTGGAAGACATAAAGTAGCAAAGCTAGGCAGCTAACTTATTTTATTCTTTATTTTTCTTCTTTTTTCCTTTGTTATTATTTCTAGCAGCAGCAAGGTGGTGGTTAACTGTTGTAGTAGTAGTACTAGGCAGTTATTTTGCTAATTTGCTATAAAGTATAGTATATACTTGTTTTTCATTTTTTATTTTTTGGGGTTACATTTGCTTCATTTTTTCTTTAATATAATGTTCCAATTTTATTTTTCGGTGGTTGTTGTTTTTGTTGTTGATGGCTCATGACCATTCAACAAGGTCAATGCACAGACACTCAGAAAGAAAATAAAAATGAAACAAAATTTTGCACCAATCTCGATTTTTATTTTTATTTTTATTTTCATTGTCAAGAAGAGGGGAAAATGAAAACTTCTCAAGGGAATAGAAGAAGTCTCGACTTTGGGAGGTAGAGGAGATCCACACTTGGAGTCAACAAAGGACACACAGAAAAAAATAACATTTTCGAGGTCATAACCTATATTATGATAATATTATTTCTAAAAGGAACAAACGGAAGAGAAATACTCTTCAATTATTGATTATTTTGAAAGTTTTCTTCTTCTTTTTTTGTTCTTTTTTTTTTTGGTTGATATTGTTCTCAGGTTCAGAGAGCTGGCTTTTCTTCCAAATGCAAGATCGATATTTTCCAGGAAAAATCTAATGCACTTCCTGGAAAGGAGTGGTGGTGGACTGGATTTTGATGGGCATCAACTCTTTTTGAGGTTAGTGTAATCTATTTCTCTTATGTAATGAATGAAGACTTTGATGTTGACTATGTGGGTTTTTCATCCTTTCTGGTTTTGTTGTTGAGTTTTAATGTTTAATGGGAAACCCTTTTGGCTTGAGTTGCAATTTGAGCTTTAAATTGAAGAAATAAAGTTGAAAATATACTATGAACTTATACATCGTGACCTTTTGAGTGTGGGTTTAATTATGGGATAAACATATATGGAATGGTCATGAAAAGACCTCTTTGGCTGCTAATAATGAAGGTAAAGGATTATGATTCAAGTTAAACCTCCTCTAAACTATGAACTTTTTCTTTTAAAATTTTTCTCAGCAACCAAACGGAGGAACTAATCTGAGGTTTGAAGCTCAACAAGAAGTAGTGTAACTAGCAAATGACTCTGACCTATTTTGTTTCCAGCTCAATTTAAAGGCATATATTTTTCCGGGAAAAATATTGGAACTTGATATGAGTACAACAAAAATTGTTCTGGGTCAGAAAGTTCTGGCGGTTTTGCCGCAACCCCGTTGTGCAATTTTTAGTCAGTTAAAGAGTCAAATACAAAAGCACCATCTTGGTTCTTAGCTGGGTTGGGTTTTCAGAGAGATGGCACTGGACGTGATTTCTGATGCCTCATCTTTTCCATTTTCGGATGTTATTTCTCAAACAGTAGAAGTCATTCTTGAGCTTGTAGTTGGTGCAAATGAAGTCCTCGTGAAAAAGGAAACTTTTAAGGAACTCACAAGTTATTTGGAAAGAATAGTCCCCATTTTAGGAGAGATCGGCAAGAAGAATATTGATCATTCGGAGAGCCTGAAGAATGCCATCGAGATTCTCAACCGGGAAACAAAAGCTGCAAAGCAGTTGATGCTGGATTTCAACAAGAAGAGCAGAGTGTATCTTTTAATGAATTCCAGAGGGATAGAGAAGCGCCTTGAGTACACTTTGAAAGAGATCAGTCGGGCTTTAAATCTCCTTCCTTTGACCACACTTGATCTTTCATCTGCCGTTATTGAAGATGTTGAGAAGCTTAGTGAAAGTATGCAGAGAGCTGAGTTTCGAGCAGCAATTACAGAAGAAGAGATCATGGAGAAAATTGAGTCTGGTATACAGGAAGGGAATGTTGACCGTTCTTACGCCAATCAGTTGCTGGTTCTCATAGCAGAGGCTGTTGGAATCTCAACCGAGAGATCGGAGTTAAAGAAGGAGTTTGAAGAATTCAAGAATGAGATAGAGAATGCCCGTTTGAGGAAAAATCAGGCAGAAGCTATACAGATGGACCAGATCATTGCTTTGTTAGAAAGGGCTGATGCGGCTTCATCACCAAAGGAGAAAGAAATGAAGTACTTTACTAAGAGGAAATCTTTAGGTAGTCAGCCACTGGAACCACTTCAATCGTTTTACTGCCCCATCACAAGGGATGTTATGGTGGATCCGGTGGAAACTACTTCAGGACAGACATTTGAGAGAAGCGCCATTGATAAGTGGTTTGCAGATGGTAACACATTGTGCCCCCTAACTATGACTGTGTTAGACACATCAATTTTGCGTCCAAACAAAACTCTGAGGCAATCAATAGAAGAATGGAGGGACAGAAACACCATAATTATGATTGGTTCCATGAAAGAAAAACTCAAGTCTGAAGAAGAGGAAGAAGTGATTCATAGCCTGGAAGAGCTACATGATCTCTGTGAAAAAAGAGACCAGCACCGGGAATGGGTAATTCTGGAGAATTACATTCCGGTTCTCATTGAACTTCTTGGCATGAAAAATCGTGAGATAAGGAAACGTGTTCTTGTCATCCTTTGTATTCTGGCAAAGGATAGTGATGATGCTAAGGTACTTTTTATGTATCTCTCTCTTGGTGAATGCGTTTAGCGATATGCCAAATTATGGATGGATTAAGGTTTTAATGTTAATCTGCTATTCGTATTCTGGCAAAGGATAGTGATGATGCTAAGATACTTTTTTATATATGCCTCCCTTGGTGAATGAGTATAGTGATATCCCAAATTATGGATGGATTAAGGTTTTAATGTTAATCTGCTATGCTTATGTTTCTTGACAAATTGGACTCTGAATAGGTTTAATATTAAAATACAGATGGCATAGATGATTGAAAATGCTCAGTTGTGTGGAGAGCTTCCAATAGATTCATATACATAGGCATTGTAGAAAGTTACACAAAGTGTTAAAAATAATCCCAAACTCTAGGAGAACAATAAGTGATTTACAAGTAATACAAATTACTACTAATTACACATGTTTTAGAGTTAATTAGCGATTTAGGAGAATTGGAGCTTCTCCCATGGATCTAATTTCTCTCTAAATTTCATTCTAATATTGTCACGCCACACATGTTGTCTGAGTTTCGTATTTGGATACTAGATTTTTTGGAAACTGAGTTGTTAATTTTCAATTTCTTAAAGTACAACGAGTCCATGATTGAAAAATACAGCTTGCTGCATCACGAGGTACACATTAGTGAATTTATTATCTTCAGTGAAAAATAATTATTTGTTTATTCAATTTGAAGATCTTGTAGATGCTTAAGCGTAAGATACTGCTGAAGATTTTGCTTTTGGGATCACATTTATGTCATTTGTGAAATTGGCACTTCTGGACTAGAACCTTGCTATCTTCTTCCAAAAGCCAATAGTCTCTTATGTGTTGCGAATTTTATACAGATTTTCTATAACTAGTTAACTAGAAAACCAGATAATTACAGAGACTTATCCACCAAAAATTGGGCATTACAGGAAAGAACCATAGCAGTTGAGCATGCAACTGAAAATATTGTTCGATCGCTTGGACGTCGTCCTGAAGAACGAAAGTTAGCAGTGGCATTGCTATTGGAGTTATCTAAATCTAATTCAGTAAGAGACTGCATAGGGAAGGTTCAAGGTTGCATACTCCTACTGGTGACCATGTCAAATGGTGATGATACTCAATCTGCCAGGGATGCACAGGAGCTACTAGCAATTTTGTCATTCTCTGATCAGAATGTCATTCAAATGGCAAAGGCTAATTATTTCAAACACTTACTGCAGCGTCTTTCCACAGGTTTTTCAAATATGTTTTCATCTCATCATGTCATGATTAGGAGGCCTAACATGTATTGTGATAAAAGAAACGACTAATATAACCTGTATAATTTCCTCTCCTCATTCTTCTTCTTCTTTTTTTTTTTTTTTTTTATTTTTTTTTTTATCTTTTTACAGGATCTAAAGAGGTGAAAATGAACATGGCAATTAATTTGGCAGAAATGGATTTGACTGACCACAACAAAGAGTCCTTGTTTGAAGGAGGTGCACTACGTCCTCTTCTTGATTTGGTCTCGCATGATGACACTGATATGAGAAAGGTGGCTATTAGAGCTCTTCAAAACCTCTCAAGTGTACCAAAAAATGGTCTGCAGATGATCAGAGAAGGTGCAGAGCGACCATTACTCGATATTCTTTTCAGCTTATCATACTCAAATTTACATGAACATGTAGCAGCAACTATTATGCACTTAGCGGCCTCAACGGTGTCTCAAGACTCTGATCAGACACCTGTTTCTTTCTTGGAATCTGAAAATGATATCCTCAGGCTCTTTTCTTTAGTTAGCTTCCGAGGGCCTGACGTTCAGGAAAGCATTATCCGGACCTTCCACATTCTGTGTCAATCCCGCTCTACTACAGATATCAAGGCCAAGTTAATACAGGTATATATGTCCAAGAAACCATGGCTTAAATGCTTTGCTTTTAAATATTTCCACCATTTGCTGAGTGCTTACAAGATGTTCTGGCACATACGAGTTTGATATTTTTCTGTGTTTTACCAAATTTATTCTAAAAATTGCAGGAGGCATGCCTTGTGGTTAGTTTTTATTATCATTGACAACTTTTACTAAGCTTGGTTCTTCATGTGTTTACTGTTTTTTTAAAAGAAGAATGTGTGTTACAACAATAAGATGAATCCACCTTTTTTAGTTGCTGAGTAGTTTTCAACCTATTTGTATAGCATCAATTTCAAAGTTAACTGGTTTGGCAACATTTACAGTCAGCTTTGCCAACGTTGGTCCAACTGTGTGAGCATGGTAACCCAAGCATACGAGCAAATGCTGTCAAGCTGTTCTGTTGCTTGGCAGAAGGTGTACATGAAGCCACTATCATGGAGCATGTAAATCAACAGTTCATCGAGACTGTTCTGAGGATCATCAAATCTTCCAAAGATGAAGCAGAGATTGCTTCAGCAGTAGGCATCATCTCTAACCTTCCAGAAATCAAACTGATCACTGAATGGCTTTTCGAAGCAGGAGCACTTCCTGTTGTCTTCAATTTCCTCAACGATGGCAAGCAGAATGGTCCACACAAGAACCAGTTGATAGAGAATGCCGTTGGAGCCATTTGCCGTTTCACTGTTCCGACAAACTTGGAATGGCAGAAGCGCACAGCTGAAGCTGGCACCATTCCTATATTGGTACAACTGCTTGAGACCGGAACTGGATTGACCAAACAGCGTACAGCTTTAGCTCTTTCTCGGTTTTCAGAGAGTTCAATAAGGCTAAGTGGGTCAATGCCAAAGCGTAAAGGGATCTGGTGCTTCTCTGCTCCTCCTGAGGCTGGCTGCCCAGTTCATGGAGGAATCTGTGGCATTGTTTCAACATTCTGCCTTGTGGAGGCTGGTGCAGTTTATCCACTTGTGAGGACTCTCTCAGAACCTGATCCTGGTGCTTGTGAGGCTTCTTTAGATGCACTGTTAACTTTGATTGAAGGTGATATGCTTCAAAGTGGTAGTAAGGTGCTTGGCGATTTGAATGCCATACAACCTATTATAAAACTTCTTGGTTCCCCTTCTCCTAGATTGCAGGAGAAGGTTCTAAAAGCTCTGGAAAGGATATTCCGGCTAGTGGAGTTCAAGCAAAATTATGGAGGATTTGCTCAGATGCCATTAGTTGACTTAACTCAGCGGGGAAGTGGTAGTGTCAAATCCCTGGCAGCAAGAATACTTGCTCACTTAAATGTGCTTCATGATCAGTCTTCATATTTCTGAAGGGAACTTCTTGCTTTTGGTCAAATACAGAACTCATGTTGCTTTTGCTCCACAAGAATCGACCACAAAAAAAAAGAAGAAAAGAAGAAAGAAAAAAAAAAGAAAGATACTGGAATAAACATATCAAGGAATGGGGAGCCCTTTGCATATCCAGAAGAGGGCATAGCATGTCTTTCATCTCATTGTAAATGGGTTATGCCCTGAGCAAAGGAAGACAGGCTAGACCAATCTCTCCTTCCTGAATTTGCCGACCTGTCTTATCGCAGTACGCTGTTTGGTTACTCTTCAACTACTTGGGAGTGATCTAATTTGATTTCTTAAAGCTGGCTCTATAGATAGTAGATACTAAGCCATTGGACAGGTAGGAAACATGATGTAGCTCATATTAGATGCTACAGATGTGTTCTAAAGCTTGATTGATTTGTTGATAGTGAAGAAAGTAGAAGCTCCATCGTTGAACTGGTTAGCCAAGACCAGCTTATTTATTTTTCTTTATTAGAATTGAATTCTTTGCCAAAGTAGATATCTTTTGTGTTGCCAAAGATTTCTTGCCAAAGTAGATATTCTTTGCCATAGGAAGTTCAAGATTTCTTGACAACCAAGTCTTTTGTGTTGAGAGTTTGTTGGCCTTTAATCCAGGTTACAGTGTTTTTCTGTAGGGTGTATGTAAGTGTATATTTGAATATAGTCATCTTTTGTAAGATTTGTCTCTTTTCACTTAGCTTGTAATGCCCTTTTACTTGATGCCAAGAATAAATCAAGCTCTAATGACAATTTTGATTTTAAGTGGGAAACTCTTGTGCATACAGGTGACCAGGTTTCAAAGAAGTCAGTCTTCTATGTGAATTTTGAGATCTTATAGTTACTCTCTCTTATATGAATTCTCAAAGCCTAATGTTTCACCATATCTAGTATGAATAATGCTAGAGACACTAATTTATGTTAGTACTATTTTATTTTAATGACCAATTAGGTTTATATTTTTAAATTTTGACTTTTTTTGGGGAGGTGAGAGATTCAAACTTAAAACTCTTTACATTATGAATTGAGGGTGTGTGCGTAGTGGTTACCATTAGGTTATGTCTAAAATACTAAAATTTTTGTAATGCCGAATTAAATTATCAATGAATTCTTAGAAAGTAGAAAAACAATAAAATTAATTATTTATATTTATTAATTATTTATATTTATATTTATCTTTATATTTATTAATTATTTGTGAAAATTGGACCCCAAAAAAAAAAAGAAAAACAAAACAAAACAAAATTCTAACATAAGAAATTTTGTTTCTCAGGGAAAACGATACGTCGTTTGCATGGGGCGTCGTTTTTCTCCATAATAATCTGCAATGTAATAAAATGGGTAAATTTTGGGTCAATAAACTTTAATACTCAACCGTATTTGCATTGACTTGTTATTATTGTTGTCGTATTTTCGCATCGTTTCCAATCTTGTGGATCAAAACGACAGTCTTCTTCATAATTGTGGGGTCCATCTTCTAAAAAAATTCTTATGAAAGACTTTGTTGTGCCTCGTTGGTTTGGTTGCCCGGGCCCCGGAGAGCCGACACCTCACGGTAAACTTCTTTCTGAGAATCACAGTATGATAAATGTACTACGACCACAAACTGTTTGACAAAAGGCCTCTGTGGTAACTGGTACAGAGAGAATATTTGTTATGAACCAACTTAAGCAGATTCACGCTTACACACTTAGAAATGGCATTGACTACACCGACACCCTCGTTCTCAAGCTCCTCGAAATCCCGAATATCCCATATGCCCACAACCTGTTCGACCTTATTCCCAAGCCAACAGTCTTTCTCTACAACAAGCTCATTAAAGCCTACTCTTTTCATGGCCAGCACCACCAGTGCTTGTCCCTCTATACCCGAATGTCCCTGCAGCGCTGCGTTCCAAATGAACGCTCTTTCACCTTGTTGTTTTCGGCCTGCGCTTCCATTTCGTCCCCTCGCCTTGGCCAAATGATCCATTCCCGTTTCGTCAAATCGGGTTTGGCTTTAGACGTGTTTTCTGAAACGGCTTTGGTTGACATGTACGCCAAATTGGGAATGTTGGCTTGTGCTCGTCAACAATTTGATGAAATGAGAGTTAGAGACATACCCACCTGGAATGCAATGATTGCGGGCTATGCCAGGTCTGGAGATTTGGAGAGAGCGTTGGAATTGTTTGGCTTGATGCCTAACAGGAATGTGGTTTCTTGGACCACGATGATATCTGGGTTCTCACAAAATGGTCAGTACTCCAAGGCCTTGCAGGTGTTTCTGCAGATGGAAAAGGAGAGAGACGTGAAGCCGAATGAAGTCACTATAGCAAGTGTTCTTCCAGCTTGTGCTAATCTTGGAGCACTGGAGATCGGAGAGAGGATTGAAGAGTATTCAAGAAGAAGTGGGTTCTTCAAGAATTCGCATGTAGGTAATGCAATACTAGAAATGTATGCGAGGTGTGGTAAAATTGATATAGCTAGGCGAGTGTTCGATGAGATTGGGAGCAGGAGAAACTTGTGCTCTTGGAATTCAATGATCATGGGTTTGGCTGTCCATGGAAGATGCAGAGAGGCTTTAAATCTTTATGAACAAATGCTGGTAAGCAGTTACTTTAGTGGGCAGTCTCACTTTCATGATGTTAAAATTAACTGCAACTAAGTTCTTATTGACAAGTATCTTCTTTTCCTGGCTGGTACCAGACAGTAGGAATCAGACCTGACGATGTCACATTTGTGGGGCTTATCTTAGCATGTACTCACGGCGGAATGGTCAGCAAAGGCCACCAACTCTTCCGATCAATGGAACCGAACTTCAGTATTGCTCCTAAGTTGGAGCACTACGGATGCATGGTTGATCTTCTAGGCCGAGCCGGCGAATTGGAAGAAGCTTATGATCTGATCCAAGACATGCCAATTAAACCAGATAGCGTTATATGGGGTGCTCTTTTGGGAGCTTGCAGTTTCCATGGTAACATCAAATTTGCCGAAAAAGCTGCTGAGTCCCTCTTCGAGCTTGAGCCGTGGAATCCAGCAAATTATGTCATTCTTTCAAACATATATGCATCAGGAGGCCGATGGGATGGAGTTGCTAAGCTGAGGAAGGTTATGAAGGGAGGCAAAATCACCAAGGCAGCAGGGTATAGTTTCATTGAAGAAAGAGGCCAGGTTCATATGTTCATTGTAGACGATAAATCACATCCTAGAAGCCATGAGATGTATGCTTTATTGGGTGGATTTTATACAAAAGTGAGGCTTTATATAGACGAGAGTTATTGCTTATCTGAACTTGAAGAAATGCAATTTTGATCAAGCAACATACGTTTAGTTATTATCTAGTTCAAGCATTTTGGGTTCCAAGAATCAGCCGAAAGTCCACGTCGTTGGAAGATTGATTTGCATCCTGGAAAAGAGAATTATTTACGATTCTCTCTTTGAAGGTTGTACTGCACATGTGGCTAAAGGCATAAACCTTACCAATCTCCATTAGATGCTCATTTCATTGAAAAACTGTAAAATAGAGGTAAGCAACGGCAAAGAAGTAAAACGACAACAAAACATAAATGACAATAGCAGAGGAAAGAAGTGTAGAACTACACAAACGATAAATGAGATTGACAGTGAAATATGAACATTGAGAATTGAAACGACAAAGACATAGGGAACGACATGAAAACTTCTGGGAAAAAAAAAAAAGAGAGAAAAGAAAAGGTTGAAAGGGATGAAACCGACAACTAAGTATTATAACATTAAACAACAAGAAGAATGATAACTAAATTTAAGACGACAACAAAGGATAAAATGACAACAATAGACGACAAGGGTATAAAAAAAATTAAAAAAATAGAATCAAATCGAATCAAATCAAATAGGGGTAACAACGTAATTTGGTTTACTTGCACCTCGCCCTACGGTAAATATGTGCTGAATATGTGTTATGGACAAAGATGGCAATAAAACTCTTGGTTACAAATATTCATTGTTATCCAATCCGAATAGAGAAAAAACAAAAAAAAATTATTCAAACAAAGAAAATGATCAGACGGGAAATAGCTGTACCATAGATATGGTGCTATGGTGTGGGGAGGACTACTGGCATCAACAATATAACAAAGATGACAAAGTCAAACTCAAGCCACAAATTGCTCGCAGAGTCAGTCACTTGATAACAAGAATAAAATTAAAACATCAACTCTAGCCTTTATAGCCAGGGAAGTAAATGGAGTTAAATCAGTAAAACATGATTCCTAACATTTCACTTTGTATTTTTTTCAATGAATAGATAGTACTTGTGTGTTTACTTTCAATGTAAAACAATATTATATGCTGTGAAGAACAATAAAAACTATCAAAGAATCCTAAGTTAGAACCAGCAGCAACATGGTTGTTTTCCTCAAATTGCATCACTCCGAAGAAAAATTCTTTCCATGCTGAGAAAAGGCCTTGGATTTTCTATTTCTCACGCCATCTTCTCCTTCTTCCGTCTCCTTCGATTCCTTCCCACAAATTTAAGCACTTCATCGAGTAATATCACAGGTGCTGAGATCAAAATGACCAGAAGCCACTCATTCAAATCCAATGGGACAATTCCAAAAACATTTGCTAGAAAAGGGACATAGAGTATGAGGCAATGGAGACCAAAGGACACTGACATAGCCACCAAAAGCCAAGGGTTCCTCCAAGGTGGCATTTTGATCAAGCTGGTGTCTTCCGAGAGGGCGTTCAGGGAGTTGAACATCTCAATAGCTACCAAGACTGAGAGCGACAATGTCATTGCCTTGATTTTCCCAATGGAGAAATAGTCACAAGGCTCTGAAAACGTGACCAATCGACCCCCAGCAACCCTGTATGGAGCTGCTGTGAAGTTTGACCACGAAGAACACTCCCCCCAGTTGCGAAGCTGAGATAACTCAACTAGTGTGTGTCCATCACTCGTAAGATTGATACCCAAAAATGATGCCTGAGTGTACCACAAGATGAAGACACCAACTGTGGCAATGCCTACATATGAACCAATTACCTGCCACGGTTAAGGTGTAAGAGTCATTCAACATGATGTATAAATACCATGAAACTTCAGTAAACCAGATCAGAGTTCGATGATTGAGAAAGAAAAAACAAAAGTTTAAGTTCCCATGTCAATTAAATTCCCAAAACCAGAAACAGTGCTTGATTTCTAGATTAGCAGATTAAGGACAAGTCAAGGGTAAGGGCCAGCTGACTTTTGCCATGAAGAAGATTGAATTTAAATGTATTGGGATAATCCAACCAACCAAGTAACGGAAAAGAACCCAAGAATTTATGAGAGCATCATCACTTTTCCGGGGCGGTTTTCGCATAATGTCAGCATCAGCAGGGTTAAAGCCTAGAGCTGTTGCAGGTGGGCCATCTGTAACCAGATTCACCCAAAGAAGTTGCACAGGTATCATGCATTCAGGTATCCCCAATGCAGCAGTCAAGAATATGGATATAACCTCTCCAACATTTGAAGAAATCATGTACCTGAAGATTGAAACATGAACAGAACTGTAACTTGTCCGAAGAGAGAAGAGAACAAAGGTATTATGCAAAACTAAGAGAGAGACCTAATAAAGGCTTTCATGTTACTATAAATGGAGCGGCCCTCAGCAACAGCTGAAACAATAGTGCTGAAGTTAT
>JXTB01000023.1:4506-48090 GCA_002914805.1 Parasponia andersonii | reverse complement strand
CTGAAAATTAGGAACCATATGGCCCAAAGTTAAAGGGCAAATAGTTAATAATTTCAAGTAAAAGTATGGTAACAGTAACAGTTTATCGTATCATAACAAGTCATTGAGTAGATTACCTCAGTTCCAGTAATTCCCATGGCAATTCCAATGTCAGCTAGTTTAAGTGCCGGTGCATCGTTGACACCATCTCCTGTCATTGCAACAATCTCCCCCATCTCTTTTAGAATCCTAACAATTTCTTGCTTATGCCTTGGCTCAGCACGAGAGAAGACTTTTCCTCCAGGTTTCGATAATATTTCAACTTGTTCAGAAGGAGAAAGAGCAATGAACTCTTTACCAGTAAAACTTCTCCCTCTGAGATCCTCACCTTTGGAAAACAACTTGATTTCCTGACAAATGGCCTCAGCCGTGGACTTATTATCTCCAGTTATGACCATAACCTTAATCCCAGCTTCTTTACAATCCTCAATTGCTTTGTGAACTTCATCACGAGGAGGGTCCTGTTGAAGTAGTTGTTATTATCTGTAGACGAATCAGATCAAATCTAATCCTGATTCTTAGTTTTTTAAATAAGTCAAATTATTCAAATTAATTCCTATTTATTTTCTGATTCTCTTAGGATTAATATTTTTTCTTTTTCTGGTTTATTTCAAATAAAGGCAGATCTGTTTTCTGCCGTGATTCTAGGTGTAGTTATTGTGGTGTTGACTTGTTTGTTTTGGCTGTATCTATCTAAGGGTATTACCCCTCACAATAATATTGTAAGATCATCTTTTCTTGGGTATGTTTTCATGGTATCAGAGCAGAATCTGAACCATTGAATCTAGCCAACAGTGATGACCAAATACGGAATGACCAGCGGAATGCAAACTTCATCAGAAGTTACTTCTGCTTCATCTGGGGCAGTCAATCCAAGCCCAGAAATGGGTGTTGAAACCCCTGTTCATCTGATTACCAATCACAAATTCAAGGCAGAATTTTGTTCAATGGTCCCATTCCGTCATGCTTTTCATTTCAGGGAAGGATAAGGAGGAATATCTTACTGGAGATGCTGTTCAACCAGAGGAGAAGGATCCGAATTCAAAATCTGGAAAAAGGAAAATAGTATGGTAATGTCATGGCTGATCAACTCTATGAATAATGAGATGGGAGAAAATTTCATGTACTACAAGACGGGGAAAGAGATGTGGGATGCTGTCAAACGAAGCTATTCCAACAAGGAAAACACCTCAGAAATATTCGGACTAAAGAGTGTATTGCATGATCTTCGTCAAGAAGATCTTATTGTTACCGAATACTTTAACAGTCTTTCTAAGTATTGGCAACAGTTGGATATTTTTGATGAGGTGGAGTGGCATTGTGCTATAGATCAGAAGCAATATAAGGAAATTCAGGAAAGAGATCGGCTCTACAAGTTCTTATTTGGTTTGAATCAAAACCTAGATGAAGTACGTGGAAGAATACTCGCAACAAAGCCACTGCCAAGTGTTCGAGAAGCATTTTACGAAGTCAAACAGGAGGAGAGCCGTAAAAAATTGATGTTGGGAGGACATAAATCGCTGCTGGAAAATCATAATACACAGCCGAACGGGGATGCATCAGCTTTAACTGCCCGAGAACAACAATTTGGCAACGACGGTCAACAAAGGAAATGGTGTCCTTGGTGTAATCATTGTAAGAAACCTGGTCATACCAAGGATACATGTTGGAAAATCCATGGAAAGCCATCAAATTGGACTCCACGGAAACCAAATGATAGAAGAGTCTTTCAAACCCAACAAGATAAGTAGGGACCAGATTCTTCAACGCAACACCAGCAACGTAACTCTGCCATTTCACTCAATAAGGAGCAACTTGAGCAACTATATCGTCTCCTTACTCCTTCTCCAGCTTTGTCTCAACCAAATCCCAATATAGGATTATGCTCTGTAATACACAATGGTAACCACTCGGCCTTAGTCTCTTCAGTCCCATCTAAGGAACCGTGGATCATTGATTCCGGTGCCTCCGATCATATGACAAGTGGTTCTGATTATTTTCTTTCTTATAATCCATGTTCTAATGCAAAAAAAATTAAAATTGATGATGGATCATTGTCTTCTATTGCTGGTATAGGTCCAATTAGAATTTCAAAAAATATTATCCTTCATTTTGTTCTTCATGTTCCTACTTTAAAATGCAACCTTTTGTCTATCAGCAAACTCACTCGTGATAGTAATTGCATTGCTAACTTTCATTCCTCCAAATGTTTGTTCCAGGATCTATCATCAGGGAGGACGATTGGCAGTACTAGAGTTCATGAGGGGTTATATTTCTTTGAGAACACAGAACTTAAGAGTAAACAAGCTTTTATGTCAGGAGTTTCGTCTGATTCTATTATTGGGAATAAGGAAATAATGTTATGGCATCACAGACTTGGCTACCCAAGTTTTTCATATTTGAAGTTTTTATTGCCATCACTGTTCAAAAATAAAAGCTCTGTCTCTCTTGCTTGTGACATTTGTCAGTTTGCAAAGCATACACGAGTCCCATTTTCTCCAAAACCATACACACCTTCTATGCCCTTTACTTTGATTCACAATAATGTATGGGGTCCATCTAAAATTACAACTCTGAATGGAAAAGGGTGGTTTGTCACATTTATAGATGATCACACAAGAATTACATGGGTTTATCTACTTAAAGAAAAATCTGAGACATACCAAGTTTTTCAGAATTTCCACAATATGATTCAGACCCAATTTCAAACAAAAATTTCTGTTTTGAGAACTGACAATGGTAGAGAATATTTTCATTCTATCCTGGGAGAATACCTACAGCAACAAGGTATCATTCATCAAAATTCCTGTGTTGACACGCCGCAACAAAATGGGGTCTCAAAAAGAAAAAACAGACATTTGTTGGAAGTAACTCGTGCACTTATGTTCACAATGAATGTTCCCAAGTATCTATGGGGTGATGCTATCCTAACTGCCACTTTTTTAATTAATCGCCTACCTAGCCGGATTCTAAAATTTCAATCTTCCTTATCGTCCTGACAAAACAATTTCCACATCTCCATACACTTACCAATAGCCTTCCCCTTAGAACCTTTGGTTGTACTGCATTTGTACATATCCACTCTCAACATTGAACAAAATTTGAACCTCGAGCCATAAAAACCATTTTTCTTGGCTATTCCCCAACACAAAAAGGATACCGATGCTTCTGTCCTCAAACAAAGAAATCCTATGTTACTTGTGATGTCACATTTTTTGAGGAAATTCCGTATTATTCCCACACTCCGCTTCAGGGAGAGAATAATCATGACAAAGAAGCTAATGTGTGGAACTGGGATCCCATTATCTCACCCATAACCAAGACATCACAACCACCACAGACTGAGCTACCACTATTGCAGCCCATTTTGGAGTCTAGACTGCTATTACCACCTGAGAAACCCGAGTCACCAATGGTAACAGTGTCTGACCCACCAGTTGACACCGAGCCAGCGTCTAATCCACCAGTTGACATCGAGCCACATCCCTCAGTTATGGTACCTAGTTCAGAAATAGGAGTAGATGCAATCAGACCTAATCAACTAGAGCTTCGTGTTTACTCTTGGAGAAAGGATTCTCAAGAAATTCAACATCTCATGGATCCTAAGCATTGTCCAGAATCTGTACCAGTGTTAGACTCCTCATCCTCAGGTAATACCAAGATCACTCTTGATAGACTCGATGAACCCATTACCCTTAGGAAAGGTGTTAGATCATGTACTCAGCATCCTATTTCTAAGTTTGCGTCATATGAGGATTTATCTCCCACATTTCGTGCCTTTACTGCAAATCTTTCTAGTTTTAATGTGCCCAGGACGATAGAGGAAGCTTTGGCTATACCAGAATGGAAAGTTGCTGTTCTTGATGAAATGCAAGCTCTTGAAAAGAATGGTACATGGAGTTTGGTAGAGTTACCACACGGCAAGAAGTTAGTCGAATGCAAGTGGTTTTTTACAGTCAAATTTAAACCTGATGGATCGATTGAGAGGTATAAAGCCCGACTAGTTGCAAAAGGCTTCACTCAAACGTATGGGATAGACTACACGGAAACATTTGCTCCGGTAGCAAAACTCAACACAATCCGAGTTTTGTTATCTCTATCAGTTAACTTAGATTGGCTATTGTTCCAGCTTGATGCGAAGAATGCTTTTTTAAATGGAGAATTGGAAGAGGAAGTGTACATGAGTCTCCCACCGGGTTTTGAAGATGAGAAGGGAAAGACAGTCTGCAAACTGAAAAAGTCTCTATATGGGCTAAAGCAATCACCACGAGCCTGGTTCGAAAGATTCTCTAAAGCAATCAAGGGGCATGGATATATACAAGGACAAACAGATCATACTTTTTTTGTCAAACACTCATCCAGTAAAACGATTACAATTCTGATTATGTATGTGGATGACATTATACTCACAGGGGATGATGTTGAAGAAATGGAGAAAATCAAAAAACTTATGGCAATGGAGTTTGAAATAAAAGACCTAGGGACTATGAGATATTTCCTAGGAATGGAAGTAGGCAGGAGTAAAAAGGGGATCTCCATATCACAAAGAAAATACACGCTGGACCTACTCAATGAAACAGGCATGTTGGGGTGCAAGCCAACAGATACCCCAATTGAAACAGGTAGCAAAGGAAAATTAGTTGAAGGAGAGCCAGTTGATACAGGAAGATATCAAAGACTTGTGGGGAAATTAATTTATCTTTCTCATACTCGACCTGATATAGCATATGCTATTAGTGTGGCTAGTCAGTATATGCATTCACCACTACAAGGATACTTTGATATAGTTTATCGAATTTTGAGGTATCTCAAGAAAAATCCTGGAAAGGGTCTATTCTTCAAAAAAAATGAAGATAGAAAGGTTGAGGTATTTACAGATGCAGACTGGGCAGGTTCTGTTAATGATAGGAAGTCAACATCCGGATATTGTACACGTGTTTGGGGCAATCTTGTGACTTGGCGCAGCAAAAAACAGTCAATTGTGGCAAGAAGTAGTGCAGAAGCTGAGTACAGGGCTATGGCACATGGAATTTGTGAAGCCATTTGGATAAAGCGTTTGCTAGAGGAACTGGAGATTGAGTGTCATTTGCCTATGCAACTCTATTGCGACAACAAGGCCACAATCAGCATAGCACGCAATCCAATCCACCATGATAGAACCAAACATGTGGAAGTTGATAGACACTTCATCACAGAAAAACTAGAGAATAGAATAATCAGTATAGAGTATATTCCTACAAATCAACAAGTTGCTGATATTCTCACCAAGGGACTTCCTCGACCAGCATTTGAGTTTTTAACGAGCAAGCTCGGACTTATTGATATCTACGTCCAATCTTGAGGGGGAGTGTAGACGAATCAGATCAAATCTGGTCCTGATTCTTAGTTTTTTGAATAAGTCAAATTATTCAAATTAATTCTTATTTATTTTCTGATTCTCTTAGGATTAATATTTTTTCTTTTTCTGGTTTATTTCAAATAAAGGCAGATTTTTTTCTGCCGTGATTCTAGGTGTAGTTATTGTGGTGTTGACTTGTTTGTTTTGGCTATATCTATTTAAGGGTATTACCCCTCACAATAATATTGTAAGATCATCCTTTCTTAGGTCTGTTTTCATTATCCAATCCACAAGTCTGAAAATATAATATAGCAAAATTAGATAGGTATACTCACTCTTAAACCAACAATCCCTACGAAAATTAAGTCGCTTTCAATGGAGAAGTAGTTAGCTGGATCAAGCAACATTTTGTGAGCGGGATGGCTCTCAGAGTAATAATCTGAGAGCTCTCCTAGTTCATCCTTATATGCCAAACCCAAGCAACGTAATCCCTTTGAACTCATCTCAGAGAGTTTCATAAGCAACAGTTGCCTACAAAGTTCATCTATTGGAATGAGGGATCCATCAGCAAGTTGAACATGTGAACTCCTCTCCAGCAAACTCTCAACAGCACCCTGCAGGTAAAAAACAAAGCAAAACAAGAAAAATAAACAAAGCCACAAAAGCATTTGATAAGGAGGAAAGGAAAACAATTAGAAGATGTTTTTTTAAGACGAGGCATCACCGTAGAATACTCGAACATTTTAAGGTGACATCATCAAAGGACATTATTTTGAGACTTGACAAGTTACTAAGAAACCTGCTTTCCAGGTACGTTAATTGGGAGATTGGTTCAGTTCATTTAGCAAGAGAAAGGGGGGAAAGTAAGAACTGAACTTCAAAGACAAGGATTTCCTTTGCTAATTTGGCCAACCAGAAGCTCAAGTTGAACAGCACTAATAACATCATGTCATCGGTTAAAAGCTCAAAAAATGTAAGTCACCTTGACAAGAAGTCGGTTATGCCCAGTCGGCTCCCGGGCAATAACACTCATTGACTTCCTAACACGATCAAACTCCAAAGTGGCAACTCTTTTCGATCTTTTTGTCCACCACTCACAACAACCTGAACTCAGAAAAGAAAATGACCACAATTTAAAACTCTTACTTGGTACTAGAAAACTTGAGAACCGAGAACATATAGAAACTACTCTGCTCACCTAGTTTGACTGTGCTACGGTCAATCAAATAGCTTGCAGCAAGCTGAGAATCACGAATTTTGTTTTTCGCCTTGCTATCTGGAACTCCCATCTTCTCAACCAAAACCTTAAGAGCTGCCTCAGTGGGCAACCCAGTAGCCCGGAAAAGGTTCCCATCAAAATAAATCCCAGCATCATTACAAACAGCACATATTTCAGCAATGGATTGCAAGTTAGGATCCATATTGTAGCAAGACCAATCAACGATTCCGCCATCTTTGGGATCATAAGTAGTCCCTTCAACATGAATTATTCTAGAAGCAGTGGTTTTCCCCCCTAAAGTGAAGAACTCTGTCACAGACATCTGGTTTGTTGTTAAAGTCCCAGTTTTATCAGAACAAATCACAGTAGTGCATCCTAGCGTTTCCACACTCGGAAGCTTCCGTACAATAGCATTCTTCTTCGCCATTTTCCTCGTACCTAGAGCTAAGCAAGTGGTGATAACAGCAGGAAGGCCTTCTGGGATTGCGGCCACAGCAAGTGCAACGGCTATCTTGAAATAGTAAGTACATCTCTCAAACGAAAACCGAACATTTGTTGGTTTTCCATCTACAATATCCCATGAAATAAAATTTTTGTAGTTTATAATCCAAACTACAAGACAAACAACCCCAATTACAGTAGTGAGCCTTCTTCCAAATTCATCTAGCTTTTTCTTCAAAGGGGTGTCACTCTCTTCCAAAGAAGCCTCATGTATTTGCTTCTGTATTTTACCGATCTCTGTATTCATCCCAGTGCTAACCACAATACATATACAGCTCCCATTGACAACCGTTGTCCCTGCAAAAACCATGTTCTCTTTAGCCTGCAACTCACAATCATCCATGAAAATGGGGTCAGTTCCTTTCAAAACAGGATTAGCTTCTCCAGTCAGTGAGCTCTGCTCCAGTCTCAAGGTCGAGGTTTTCAAAGCCGCGATTCTCATGTCAGCAGGCACTTTGTCCCCAACTCGAAGCTCCACTATATCACCAGGAACAAGCTCTCTGGCAGGCAAATCTGGCACAAAATATCCATCCCTTAAAACTTTCCCAGATTCACATTGCATCTCTTTAAGAGCCTCAAGTGCTTTTTCAGCATTATTCTCTTGCCAAACTCCAACAATGGCATTAAGGACTAAGATTAAGACAATCACTACTGGTTCCACATAGGCCTCGAAACCAGATTCTTCTGATTCAGCTCCATGCATATAAGCTAAAATGAACGATATGAAGGCTGCAACCAGAAGTATCTTTACTAGCATGTCATCAAATTGTTCTAGAACCAAACGCCACAAGGGCTTTCCTTTCTCTTTAGCGAGCTCATTCCAACCATACCTCTCACTCCGCTTCTCAACCTCATAAGCACTCAGACCCTTGTCAAGTTTCACATTGTATTCTTTTAAGCACTGCTCCACAGACCAGGACCAAGCCGGGAATGGCTTTTCCTCCATTGATGCTTCTTTCACCTCTTTGGAGTTCAAATTTCACCCCCAAAACAAATACTTTACTCAAAACTGTCTCATGCCCATGTACCAAAAATTCCTACAGAAAAAACCAAAACATGTTACGGATATCAGTATCTCGTGAAACCATGTATCCACAATGGACTGTGATTTCAAGAAGTGTTTTTTTCCCCCCCCCCTCAAAAGAGAAGAGAAAACAAAGAACAGTACTTATGATGTCATAAATCACAACTAGAAAAACGACAAAGCAAAAGTTTCAAAACTAAATATTTAAAACAAATAAATAAGAAAGTCATTTTTTCTTGGCTAGAAATTGTTCCAAACAACTCAATAACTTACATTAACAAAATCTATTTCCCCTCCTAAGGACCCAAAAGGAAAGTCCTTCCCTTTTTCTTTTCTTTTTCAACTCTTAGATATTAGTGACAAAGGAAAAAAAACAGCTATATATGGATAATTATATACTTAAAAAAGATTACATATGGTCCTCAACTACTGTCTCACCACATCAAAAAATAACTAATCCCAGAAACCTATATACATAAAAGAAGTTAATAAGGAGAGAGACAAAGAAGGGAAGGTAGTTCCCCAAAGCCCATCAAACGCTACGAACCTTCCCTCCACCCCAGAGAGAGATGGAACCTTAAAACTATGTTTAAAGTGCACTAAAAGCTGAAAACTACACATAAACATTTTGCAATATATATATATACACATATATATATATATATAAACACCCCAGAATTAAAACACCAAGAATAAAAAAACAGAAAAAGAAAAAAACAAAAACTTGGACTACTCACACAAATTTGAAGACTTGAAGAGAAAGTACAGACTAGAACTTTGTAGCAATAGTAAGAAAGAGATGGCTGGGTGGCTAGCTTGTAAACAAAGCAAAGCTGAAATGAGGGAAAAAAAAAAGAAGAAGAAGAAGAAATGCAGTGCTGGGTTCTCCAAACATATACATATATACTTGTCAAAGAAAAGAAAAAGGACACTGGAATTGGTTGGGTGGGGTGGGTTGGGTTAGGAGAGTGGGACTGTGGACTGCTCCTCCTATTCTCTTTGCCTCTCTTTTTTTTTTTTTTTATCCCTTTTTGCTAAATTATAATTATTCCATTTGGCTTTTGTTCCGTTGGATTTTGGGATCTCTTTTTCCTTTTTTTTTGGCTTTTTTAATATCTCTTCCTCTTCATTTCAATTTTCAACTTAGGAACGTTCAAAAGACAAAAACCAAACTTACCATATTTACTATATTGCCCTTCTGGGTTTTATTATTTTCGGTTTTTTGGGTAATGAGGTGAGCTAAATTGTTTAGTGGGGTTTAAAGTGTAACTGTAAATTTTACGTGGGTTTGACAATTGCCGCATTTTATTGTAGGCCGTACGCGTATTGCCATTATGGAATACCCTCTCTCTCTCTCTCTCTCTCTCTCTCGCTTTTTAATTTTTAAAAAACAAAATTTTAAACTAACAACCAGTACGGTAGCTGCATTTGAAAAACATTAGACAGCTAGCTTGAGAAAGTTCTAATTAATTGGTTTATTTATTTATTTATCTATCTATCTATCTATAAAAAGATTTTTGGATTTCACATTGGCCAACCAATTTCCACCAAAGATCTCAACACTATATGAATAACAAATTTTAAGAATGATTTGTCTTCTCTTTGGTTTTAGCTAACAATTAATATTTTTTTTTATCGAAATGGCTCGAGAATCAAAATGGAAATAATTTAAAAATTAAAAATGCTACAAGGATATTAGAATGTATTTTTATAATGAGCATGCATGAAACATTATAATTAATAGTTAGAAACCCAAGAAAAATAAAGGAAATTAAAGAATAAGTGGTAGAAGGAGCAAGCAAAAGGGTGCAAAGCTGTCAAGCTTGTCTAATTAATTACTTTTAATTTTTCCACTTCGGTGATGTGCGGCCAAGGCGTTGCGTGGGCAATCATAATTTAAAAATTAAATTAAATAAAATAGAACGAAATTTCCTGGAAAGTTCCTCTGTTTTATCACCTGCAAGAACAATAATTTTTTTTTTGAAAGAGCAACACTTTTATTATTTTATGTCATTGAAAAAATATTATATTGTTTGACTAATTTGATCACATTAATTTTTTGTGAACGTCTTAATTCTTAAAAGTTTTGAACCTAGTATTGCAAATTTTATTTTGAAAAAAATAAAGCATTAATTTTTATGATCTATTATTGTTAATTTTTTTTCATTAATTTTTATGTTCAATTAATTGATTTATGATAATATAGTNTCACGACTTCACGTCTTTCCTTTCTCTGATTCATGTCCCATGTCTTTTTTTCTTTTTCTTCTCCCACCATTTAATTAAACTTATTTAATAATTTGCAGTGTAAATATCAATATAATAACATATGTATTAATCCTACAACAAAATTGGTTTGGAATTATGGATTATTAACTTAGGTTGAGAGGTTTTTTTTCTCCCAACTTTTGAGTGCAAAAGCAAAGTTGAGCATTTGAGAAGCTCTCTTTTCCACTCAATTTGGGGAATTTATTCCTTTCTTCGGAAGCATTTCTTTCTGATCTTATGTTCTTCTGTATAAATGCTCTATCTTTTTTTTTTTTTAGTCTACTTATTTTATTTAAACGCACCTGATGCTTAATAATATATTCCTCAAAGCTTTTCACGATTTTCTTTTATCATACTATAATATATAGCCATTGTAATAAGGTACACCTAACCCAAAATTATAACGAATTCCAATTAATGTATCGTTGTCCAAAGAGATGTGTTTTGTTTACCTGGAAACTAAAATGAAAAACAAAAAATAAAAGAAAAAGTGTAGTGTTTTGTTTGCGACACTTGTTTTCTCGTTAAGGGCACATTTGAGATGCTTTTATCATTTATAATTGGTTAAGAAAAACATGAAACACACAGATGTTTTATAAATTCTATATTTTCGCTAACAAGTTTCAAAATTTCTTGTGTGATCGATAAGTTTGGTATTGTTGCATTTTAGCCATATTGTAATTGTGTTACTAGCAATAAGCAATTGTTACTAGCAATGAGCAATTGTGATGGGAAAAAAAATTATACGTTTAATAAATTTAATTTATAAAACTGATGTGTTGGTTAAAAACAACATCTACGTATTTGGTAAGTTATAGAATATTTGTATTATAAAATGATTATGATAACATTATCAGATTTAAAAAGCAAAAACAATCGTTACCATGTTGCTCAAATTCTACTTAAAATAATAGTTATACAACAACTTTTAAAATCTGCTAACTAAAAGTATAAAATTACCAAACATCTCTTTTATTTTTTTTCTCTGACTACTTTTAAAAACTAAAATCAAAATCTAAAAGCAATCCAAAATACGGCCATCATAAGAATAATTTGAGGTAATGGTTGCTTTGATAAAAGTAAATCTATTCTCATCACTAAAATTTCCTAAATTAATACTTTATTACGCACACTTTATAATTTACTAAATACTTAAATCTTGTTTTGCAACAACACAATAACTTTATAAATTTAATTTAATGAATGCCAAAACTTTTTTTCATTTGATTTACAATGTGTTGTGTGATTTTAGTTCTATAATAGTCAATGCAAAAGAATGAAAATCAATAGTCAGCTAAGAATTAAATGCGCCAAATCGCATATATAAGTCATGACTAAAATATGACCTTCGTTGAATGAAGAATATGCAACCTACAGTAAAAATGAAACTAGAGTCAAGGTTTGAGAAAACGGAAAACTTACAAAGAAAGAGAAATAAGCTTTTGTATAGAAATCAAACAATTCATTTACTAGTTATTACCCAGTTTCGTATTGTTACCTTAAATTATACCTTATACTATGACCTTTCATATTCTCACAATTGAAAAATATTAAACCACCCTTACCCATATAAACGAGCTTAATATCATTATTTTTCATCTTACAAGTATTTCATTGTATTTCACTCTCTGTAATTCTTTATGTTCTCATCTTGAGACTTAGAGAAATCTTTGCAATTCTTCAGAAAATAGTGAAAAACATTAGATATAGACACATCTTTTTTTAGAGTTGAATCACTATAAAATTCTTATTTCCTTATGCGTTTTACTTTCTCAACCTTTTTCATAAGTCACATCTTGTAATTTTCTAAATTCATTGTTGGTAAAATCTATGTTAACAAAATGCAGTATACCCATAATACAACTACAACACAACAAAATAAATACCAAAGTGACCTTATCACAAAACCATGACTCTCTATTTTTTTTTTTCTTGAAGAGAGCAAAAATAGAAAAAAATAAATAAATCAATATCTCTTCCTACAAGAAAATACTTACCATTCAGCAGTTGAAGGTGATAAACTTGTCCCCGTCCATAAATCATGAATTCAAATTAGCATGGTATAAGGCAAAATAAGAGCAATCTATTCTAAGAGGGATTCATAAATCATGCATGATCACAAAGTTGATGAGAGTAGTTTGGATACTATCGATATAATTTGTACTTTATTTTTTGTTTCAAGAAGTGATTAATTTCATTTATGATATCTCAATTATAGTCATTATACTATTTTGTCTATTACTTTTCAATTTGGATAATGTGGTACCCAAAATTTCACATTTGTTTCAACATTGGCTCTTTTTGTCCAAAACCATCATCTATTTAAATGAAGTAATATTCAATTCACAAATAACATCTACCTAAGTTAAAAAGTAATGAAATATCTACATAAATTCAAGGGTTAAAAAAACATCTGTTTCAACATTTCTTACCCCACTTTGGCCCCCTCCCCCTTACTTTCCAACTTGGATAGTGTGTTAGCCCAAATTTCACGTTTGTTTCAACATCTGTTCTCTTTGTCCAAAAACATCGTCAATTTAAATGAAGTAATATTCAATTCACAAATAATGAAATATCTACATAAGTTTAAAAATAATGAAATTTTATAATTTGAGTACTAAGTAGTACATAAACTATAAATTGTGAGACTATTAGTGAAATTATTTTAATTTATAATGTTAAAAATCCAAATCTTATTTTAAAATTATATTACAGTTTAATTCGTTCTTTTTTTTTTTTTGCTTGTTGAAATGATACTTATTTTTGTCAAATTTATTATTATGAGACTATTAGTGAAATTATTTTAATTTCTAATGTTAAAAATCCAAATCTTATTTTAAAATTATATTACAGTTTAATTCGTTTTTTTTTTTTTGCTTGTTGAAATGATACTTATTTTTGTCAAATTTATTATTATTATTTTTGAAAAAAAATGTCAAGTTACATTATTTATGAAGCAATATCATGGTAATATTATTTTTTTTTTTTTGCTTGTTGAAATGATACTTATTTTTGTCAAATTTATTATTATTATTTTTGAAAAAAAATGTCAAGTTACATTATTTATGAAGCAATATCATGGTAATATTAGTTATATTATTTTTAACACTGAAAAAAGAGAGTGTTACTTTCACTAATTGTCCCCAAATCATGGTCTTTGTAAGACTTTGGTCTCTCAATTTCCGATTTAAACATTTTACCAACTATGAATTGACCATTATCGTTTGAAAAATTTAGCAATTCTTTATTTTTTTTTTCCCCAATGGAATATCCAACTTTGCAGCAATATCCAAGTTTATGGTAGTATACGTCTAAGTTTAAAATTAAAGAAATTAAGTACTATGACCAAATTGAGGAGTCATTGTTGATATTAACCCCCACCTCCCCTCCGCCGAAAAAAAAAAGAGGAATTAGGCCATAACGACCTTTTTCGAAAACAATTTGATAAATACGGTGGCTTAGTTTTTTTTCAACTTCTATACCACATTTTTAAAAAAATATCATTTTTTAAAATTATTTTTAGAAAAATATCATTTTTAAATGGTTACTAGCTACTAGTTTTTACAACTAGTTATAAGTTACGAGTTACCAGTTATAACACATTCTTTTTTATTTTAGTTTTATTTTTTTTCTCTTTTTTGTACTTCTTTATTATTTTTCCTATTTCTATTACTAATTAAAATATTTTTTTGCTCTTTTTTTTTTAAATATTTTTTGTTACTAGACAATAGTGTTCAAAAACTGGTTATTGGTTAATATTTTTAAAAATAGTATCTTTCTAAAACTAATCTAAAAAAATGATATTTTTTTTTCTAAAAAATTGGAAAAAAAATTGACCCACCGTAGTTTTGTATATATATTTTTTTGTTTTGAATGTAAAAGTCTTAGAAACTTAGGGAAAAAAAAAACCCAATCTTCTATCAAAGCCCATTGCTATAGTTTTGGGGGTTATTGTTATTTGACATGTTTATCATAATCATCTTGTAATTAGGCTAAGTATCAATTTTAGAGAATGATATTACATAAATAACAATTTTCGTATTAAAAAAAAAAAAACATCGCTGCAAAACTAATAATTATTTTAGAAATGCTTTTCATGAAAGAAGTATGTAACTAGGAAATCTTAGCAGAAAAAACGAACTCCGGGTCTTTTTAAAATAGATGGTCGTTTTTAAATATTATAGCAAAATAAATGGATATATTAAGTTTTAAATATGATCTACTTACTATAACAATAGAAAATTGATATAATCGATCATTTACAAAAATGAAAGTTTAAAAAATGTCATGAAAAATGTGACAAAATAAAAAAATAAAACAGAAGCGCTAAAAACAAATTTTTTCCATATTTGGTTTTTGATAAATACATTCAAAATTTTTTGTTATGGTCTAAATACATATAAATGAACCATATCTTAACCAGTGAGTTTTCCTTCTTATACACCAAGCTTGTAATAATAGTATGTGGGTATCTCAATCTTGATCAAACTCTAAGTAAATTTAAGAACTCTAATGGCTTCTAATAGTGACTTCAAAAATTTTTCTCTCATTTTTCTGAAGTAGCAACCAAACAAATATTTTTAGTATACTAAAAAAAAATTATACACAAATAAGGCTTTTCCTTGTGAGGATTTTGGCTAGCCTTAGCCTACGGGTTGGCCGAATTTTAACTATACTAAGGAACAACAAACGATCCACCTTTCTAATTCCATCTTTTATACTTTGTGTCTAATTGTCTAGAAAATCTTTTGAGCTTAATTGTATTGATTTCATTTATTCTAAGACGGTATAAGTTAAAGACCCAAATAAATATTACTTAATTCAAGCTCTAATAGACAATAACTCATTTATAATTAAATCCTAATACAAGTGAGTTTGTAGTACTAGTTATAGACTTATTTTAATAATGGTCTAAACTGTACTTTTGAATTAAATAAATATCATAATACACTTTATAATTATAATTATATCCATTAGATCATTAATATTTGCATATGGATCCTTACATGAATATTAATAATTAGAATTATGTAAAATTATCATTTTGTCCCTTCAATTATATCTTTCACTTTCTTTATATAAGACTATATCTAATGGATAATCTTACTCACATAAAGTCTTCCATTAATAAAATAACTAATTTTATTAATTATTTAGCTAAAGTTTAAATCATTTAAGTTCCTCAACTCTGTATTCACTTCTCTATATAATAAAGTTATCGATTCCATATCTATAAATATATATTTTCAATATCCATAATAATGCATTACTAAAATGTTAGAGTCTAGATCATAAATTTATTGATCCATACCTTTTAACATATCAAATAATATAAGTTATGAACACGAGTTCATTATCTATTTCAATACTAAGAAAGATATGCATTAAGTATTAAGTTTGTGAAAATATATTATTGTCAACAACATTTATTACAAAAACATATTTCAAATGGTCATTGTTCAATATTTTACGTACCAAGATTTTTTCATATGATCATACTAATATAGCTTAAGATATACTATAAATGTACAAAGTCTTGTAACACGATCTAGAAAAAATGTCCATATTCTCTTATTAATTATAAATAATCTTATTTGATTTAATCAGAAAAAATATATCATAACTTTAATAAACAACTTTATTAAAATATTAATATTTAGATATTTACTATTGTTCAATAATCAAAATAATATTACAAATACTATGCATGTAATATTACTTTATTAAATATCTAAAATATTCAATAAATATCTAAAAATAATATACGTTTTTGGTTATTTTCCTAATAACTATACCATTTAAAAATATATGGCTAAAAATGACGACATAAGTTTTTGATGTTCCAATCTTTACTATTTGCATATATTTAATACTTTTTTTTGGAGGGGACAAAATGACTGATTTTTAGCAGATTAATTTTTTGTATATTAATTGAACTAGTATATTTATACCTACCAGTATATTAATTTTATATCAATGTATCAATTATCGTGTATCAATATACTAATTTTATGCTAACTATATCACTATATAAGGTTTTTTTTTTTCTATTCATAAACTGATATTAATATACAAAAATTGATTAAATCGGATATTTGCCAAATATTTGATAAGATCGACCCAACTTTTAAATAATATTTGAAAATCAGTGATTTCTTAGTCTTGGATGCAAAATTGGGAAAAAGATAATAAATACCTTTTTCAAACATATTGTCATAAATATGCACTATTTTTATTCATAAATACCCGTTTTTATATATTTTTTGATAAATGTTTATGACATGGATTTTATATGTATATCATGATATACATTTTGTGAATAAAAATTATAGCTAAAAATCTATTTATATATTTCAAAATGTGTAAAATATGTATATATATTTATATTGCAAATATTAACCATAGTAAAAATTTACATAATAAATATATATCACACATTTTTTTTAATAGGCCTGAAATTGAAATTACAAAACATAAACTAGCCTATTTAGGATTTGAATCCTCCCTCTCACACACACTTAAGAATTTAGATGAATTGAGTTTATCTTAATTGAAATATAGACCTATTTTATATATAGAAAGTTTGTTTGGATACACTTTTGTTTGGATACACATAGAAAGTCTATATTTTAATTGAAATATAGACCTACACATAGAAACATAAACTGGCCTATTGAGGATTTGAATCCTCCCTCTCACACACACTTAAGAATTTAAACGAATTGAGCTTGTCTTAATTGAAATATAAACCTATTTTACACATAGAAAGTTTGTTTGGATACACTTTTATTTTGTATTTTTGTTTAAAATGAAATGAAAGGTGAACAATTTCTCAAGTATTATGTAGAAGATCTAACCTTTCTTCATTTTAAAGAACCGGACAATAAAAGTATATCAAAACAAAACCTGAAATATAAAATATCATACATATTTTATACGTGAAATGTAAACTTAAAATGTGCATTTTGGAAAGAAGCTAATTGATGTTAGCTCAATTAATCTAAGATTATTAGGAGTGTATGGGAGCAGAGGATAAGAATCTTAGTTAGGTCAGTTTAAATGTAAATTTCGTAATAAAATTTTTGAAAAAATGGGTAGTTTCGAAAGAAAACGCAAAAACCAGTATTTTTGAATGGGCGTAAATTTCTCTGCAGAATTCGGCTGTTTGGCTAAAGAGGCCACCAGTCAAAACAGGCCCATGTCACTCATTATTATTATTATTATAATATATTAGACTGCAAACATCTACGCGTCACATCGTGACACGTCAAAGAATAAGAATGACTCAAAAGGGATCGAACGGCGACTATTAATATGTTTCTCCTAATCTTATAAAACCTAGTTAGGGCTCTTCCGTTTGGCTCTACAAATTAAGTACACATACAGGCACAGGGCATAGCCTCGCTTCTCTTCTCTGTCTTCTAGGGTTTGTTTCTCTCTCTCAGTTGATTCAAGGCATTTGATTTTGAGGTACTACCCTCCCTCTCCCTCTCCCTCTCCCTCTCTCCCCTTCGTAAAGTATTTATCTTTGACTGTGTTTGTTTCCCTAGAAAAAGCAAACCAGAGAAAGTGAGAGAAAAGGGTTTTGAATTTTGTAGAATATGCACCCAAAAAAGGTGAAGTATGTGAAACACGATAAGCCCTAAATTTTTCTTTCGTTTCTATCACTTTCTTCGTAAAGCGACGCATGTCACTATTTGATATCTGGGTTCTTCTTCGTTTTTAAAAATTTGGTTTGGGCTTTCTTGAATCTATTTGGTTTGTATAGGTTTTTGTGGTATAATTGATCCGGACTTGTGAAACAGTTGAGAAAATGAGGCCGATTTTTGTTGGGAACTTCGAGTATGATACTCGCCAATCGGATTTGGAGCGTCTTTTCTCCAAGTACGGGAGGGTCGAGCGTGTCGACATGAAGTCTGGTAATATATCTCTTGCTTGGTGTTGTTTCGACTATGTCGTTCCTCTATAGTTATATTCGGTGTTTGAAGATTGTTGAAGGTTGGTGGATACCCATTCATATTTCATGCTTGCACACACTGCTTGATAGTTATTACCCATATCATTGGGAACTTCTTATGGGAATTGCAAAGTCCGCTGCATTTATGTAGTTTTGCCCACTACAGTCACACTACAGTCATCTTATGATTTTCTTCCTCCAACATTTGGAGGAGCTCGGTGAAGTGTTCATGGCATGTCAATCTTTTATTTCCACCTGAAATTGCAGAATATTATGTATCTTCAAAACCATCGTCGTCATTTTTCTTGCATAGAAGTTGCCATTGGTTAAGGTTTTACTTGCCTGTTTTTTTACTGCCCATTAGATTACCATCTATAAATAAGGTGTTGAAACTGATTTCTCTGATACAACTGATATGTGAATGAATCTGATACAACTGATATTGAATTAAACACTTGGAGGTCTTGACAAATGTGTTTGGTATAATTTTGGTTTTGACTTTCTATCATCATGGAATATGCCGTTTTTATTCCTTTGCACCCCTGATCAAATTTTCCAATATTGATGTAGAAAGAAAATCTTAGGCCTGTGTCAGTTGGTCATTGGGACAAACTTCGGTTGCAGCTGCTTCTCGTACCCAGATCAATGGCATCTGTCAATTTGATTTTTGACCGCAGAAGCTATTTGTTAAATATGGATATATGGCTACTTATGTAGTATGTATATCCACTGCCTCTTTCCTTGATGGAGAGGAAAAGGCTGCTGCAAATATGCTTTTTCTTTGGAGAAAACCTCCATGTTTAAGAATTTTTTTTGACGCAGGATATTCTACTAAGGGAAAATAAGCTGAGCTTCTATCTGGGCTCGCCAACATCTGTGCAAAAAATTTAATTTGGAAAGCAAACCTTCCTGGTTGCCTGCTCTCCTTCACTCACAGATAGCAACACTCTGCATTTTCTTCACTCTGCTCATCCGTCTCTTACTTACTCAGTCACTCTTCGCATAAAGTTGATATTTCACAAGAATGGTTTTATTGGGATCACTCAATTGTTATGCCATGCCTACTTCCACTGATAATAGGGAGATCATTGAAATCTGTCATGCCATGCCTACCATTACTGAACTCGTGCTGTCTGAATGGTGAAGCATGCTTAGCAATGACTTTCAGAATTGAAACTTTGGATTATATTTTTTATATGCAACCAACATGATTTAGTTCATCTTGCAACGACTCTACAGCCTAATGCATCAGCCTTTCACGTATATGCAGGTGTTGTATTTTCTTTAGTTTGTGTGAGGGGAAAGATATATTGAGGCTGGTGTACTGCCTGCTGACTTGATGATATGTTAATGTATTATATTTCCTCTTCTGCCTTTGATTCATTGGTTCTTTGCAGGATTTGCCTTTGTTTATTTTGAGGATGAGCGGGATGCTGAAGATGCTATTCGTTCCCTTGACAATAGGCCATTTGGATATGACAGGCGCAGACTATCTGTTGAATGGGCTAAGGTACAATTTGTTTAATTCTTGCAACTTTGTTTACTTTTACGTTTTTCTTCTATTCTCTGGCATTTACATGCGATAACCGTTGTAAAACTGTTGCAAGGGCTGAACTATCCTTTGTTGTAATGTTATGAACTTTAATTTTCCAGGGTGAACGTGGTCGCCACCGTGATGGGTCGAAGTCAAATCAGAAGCCTACTAAAACTTTGTTTGTGATCAACTTTGATCCACTTCGTACAAGAGTTCGTGATATAGAAAAACACTTTGAGCCTTTTGGTAAGGTCCTTCATGTTAGAATCCGGCGGAATTTTGCGTTTGTGCAGTTTGAGACCCAAGAAGATGCTACCAAAGCTCTTGAGTGTACTCACATGAGGTGAGTAGCAATTTTTTTTTCTCTGCCTTTGGGAAGAAATTTGATAACATACTTGTTTTCATAGTCATTTACAAATTATGAAACAATATATTCTCCTATTGGAGGATTAACAAAGTTAAACATTTTAAATTTGCAGCAAGATACTTGACAGGGTGGTATCTGTTGAATACGCTCTTAAGGATGATGATGAGAGAGGTGATCGATATGACAGTCCAAGAAGAGGAAGTTATGGTCGGCATGGGGATAGTCCCTATGGTCGGTCACCTAGCCCTGTGTACCGCAGGCGTCCAAGTCCTGACTATGGTCGACCCCGCAGCCCGGCATATGACAGATACAATGGCCCTGCTTATGAAAGGCGCAGAAGTCCTGATTATGGTAGGAACATTAGCCCTGAATATGGCAGAAATCGCAGGTTTGTAGTTATACATGTGCTCTTCATTTGAAATTTAAATATGAAGCTCTTCTATGCTATGGTTTTGGGAAATTGTTTGCTAGACCCCCTTTGTGCATGCCCAAGTAGTTATCTTTAATTTTTGAACATCACTACATGCAGCCGCTCACCACCTAGACGATCGAGGACCTGAAGTAAAGCAGTTTAATGGAGGTGGAAGCAGAGCATGTTACTTCCTAGTTATAGATTGTGGTTCCGCTATAGTTTTTGGTAGATTTATAGAGCATGAAGAATCTCATTGTAGGAAAATTATGTGGATGTTAAAGTTTTCTGGTGATCATAGAACTTGGTAAATATGCTTTCCTTTTCTAATATTAGTGAAGTGACCAGAAATTGTTTACTGGGACAAAGATTCTTTCTCTTATCTTATTTGAATTCTCTACTGGCTGTAAGTAAGACTTAATATGCAGTTCCTGATCTGTGTTATGTCGGTTACTAGAATACAAAGCTTGATTAAACTGGGCGTAGTTGCAGTCATTTTGAATGTTTTTCAGTGTTGGATACATACCAGAAAGGTTCTAGACTGCTCCTTCACGATCATATTATCTAATAAGTTAGGTGGTGGTTCTGATGTCTGAAAGAGGTTCTTTTCTGGGTCACCTTGAATCAGGTATAATGAGTTGAAATGATTGAGACAGATAACGAAACTTTTCTTTGTACACGACAAAGAGGAGTTTATGCCACTTTGATATCGGTTGGATTTGGGAAATTATATTCGAGTGAATTCTTTCTTTGCCACTTCGCTTCAATTTATCATAAACTATTTTTTTGTGCTTGATAATGGAGGGTGACGTGGACTTTTCTTTTGGTGTTGGTGCTCGCTGTGTCGTCACACAAAATATTAAATGTGATCCCAGAGGAAGCTTCCTCGCAATAAGCGTTCAGTCCCACCATCCATTATTTGCAATGTCATCAATTTAATGATCCCATCAAGAATTTCTTTAGCGGCGGTCCCCCTTGCTTCCTCTTTACCCACTCAACTAATAATCATGTGAAATAGATTCAGTTTCTGGCTGGAAAAGGTAAAAGCAAGGATCGACTATCATACTAGTATCACGGGAAATCTTTCACTCCTTGAAAGGGGATCAAAGTTGGACCTTTTGGGCTAAATGAGTGCTCAATGGATTGATCTTAACATGTCCTAAACGGAATTTTCAGCTAACTCTTCATCTAATTTTCGTTCAATATATTCACGTGTGATGTCTCTTATACTGTCAATTTAGTTTTCTTCATTGTAGTCTTCCTCAATCAGATCATTTGGACGTTTGGCCTTTTATTTTTGGCATCCAAATGAGGGTGATTTGTTCGGTTTTGGTATCAGAATTTTGGCTTTTTCCTTTTTCTGTCCGTTTATGGAGAAATCATGGACTAAATTCACCAATAGACAATAATATTATGCCTTATGGCTTCTTCCATGTTCTAGTATTTTGATTACATTACTGAGAATAACACTTCTTACCAAGTGAAAAAAAAAACAAAACAGGATATGAGTTATGGATTCCAACAACTATATAAATATTTGTATGTAATACCAAAAAGGAAAAAAAAAAATCAAGTTGAGGATTTGCTTAGCTCTTGATCAAGTGCCTTCTCAAGCCAGGCAGCAGCATCTTCCATCATCTCGGGGCTAAGCCGTACCATCAAGATGCAGAATTCAGTCTCATTAAGAGCTCCATCTCCGTCAAGATCTCCTTGTCTAAGCATAGCCTCCGATTCTTCTTTGCTCATTCCTTCCATCCCCAGAAAAGCAGAATTCTTTCTGAGACTCCCAGAAGTAATCAGACCCTTTTCGGGATCGGCCAGAAGCTGAAAGCCTTTGCATAATTCAGACACAAAATTCTCCACATCCAGCTTATCTGCCATAACAGGTAACAAGTCCTCATACTCAGTTGCTGTTGTTGTTGTTGTTGTAGTAGTCTTCTTCTTCTGTGTTTGATGACTATGTTCCATTTTTGTTGAATGGAAATGAAAGAAGGTTCCAAAAAGAAAAGACAGATCAAAGAGGGTGTAATGGAATAGGCAAGAGTTGGAAAAGAGGGTTGTGGAATATATAAGGCTATGGAAAAGTCTCTACTTTTTTGAGGAACTTTTCTTATGTGATGTTTTCAATCTAAGCCATCCATTGGATTTAGCAATGCCAAAAAGAGTCCCTACCCATTAATCATATGAAAATTTTGAAGCTTCTAAATGAATGGTATAAGATTAGAGATTGCTATGAAATGGATGGTTTGATTCCTAACGTGGTACAAGACATGTGAAAGGGTCTGTGGTTTGATATTATATACTATTCTGATATTGATATACATATATATTATATTTTGAAGTTTTTCAGTCTATGGGGATTTTAGTTGTATTATAAAACAAATATAATTTCAACAGTTTCTAGGGAGTTTCAGTTGGAGAGGAATAGGGGATCTTATGGCTAAACGTAATCTCCTTCATTGGAAGGAATAGCTCAAATTGTTCTTTAGGTTGGCTTCTGTGAAGCTTCCTTTTTTATTTTCCAAATTCCCTTTTTTCTTTTTTTTTGGTTGATTTGTATGGACTCGTTCCCACCTCTTGTTGTGTCCAGGGTATCAGCCGTCCGATTCTTTACAATTATTTATATGCAAACAAAAAAATATGGAACCGAAAAAATACGCTAAATTATAGCAATGTCATCTCATAATATAAGGAATAATATATGGTCCTACACTATTAGCCAATAGCATTAATATCGAAAACAATGTGTCCCAAGCATATTGGTAAGTCTTTAACAACGGATGTGATTGGAGGGCCAGCTTGAGTTTATATGTATATGCCAATATATAATGCCAGGTAGAAGCCAAAACTCAAAGGGTGGCTACCCTTTTCACCTTTTCACATGAACCCTTCTAAGCACATATTTTCTGCATGTTTATTGTATGTTTTGAGAGCCAACCTTGAACATACTGCTGTTTAGTGCCGCTAGAATGATTCTTATTCTTATACTTCACTATTGGTTTTGTAGAAGAAATGTTTATCCATACATCTTTTGAAAATAAATATAATATTGCAGATTGGAAAGTCGTTTTAATCTGAAGTAAACGAGGGCCTGCACCATGTAAAAGTTCGTATATAAATATGTATATTCACATACAAAATTCAAACAAATAAGAGGAGGAAAAAAGACTTACGTAAGGAAATGTCCACAATATCCGTATTTGTTTTTGGAGTTAGTGATAATGGCACGCCATAAAGCATGTCATTTCATTGTCATGACAACTACTCCGGGCCACAGATATAAGATTTGTTTTAAAGACAAGAAGAAAGAGAACTGAGACTAACAATAGACAGTGAGTTTCCATCAATCTGTTTTACTTCATGCAAAAAAAAAATAAAAATGAAAGAAAAGAGTGAGGGAAAAAAAAAAGGCAAAATGACGTTTTTATGCGTAAGGTTACTTGGAAAGATGGGAGTTTGACAACGTTATAGTTTTTGTGGGGTCCGCTTTCCTATTGCAGGCTACAAATTTTCTTTCTGAATCTCAAGACTATTCCATGAAAATTTTCCACTCCTTAGAACCAATAATACCTCCCTTGGTTCCTCACTTTCTATTTAGAAATTGCAATGAGTCCAAAAGAGCCTTTGATCTGTTTCAGACAAAAAAAAAAAAAAGAGCTTTGATGCCTTCTAACCCCCTACTAAAGCAATATTCACTATATTTGAACAACAAAATGACTCATATATTTCCTGACTAAAACAATTCTAGATACAAATATTGCATCAAAAAGATGGAATATGGAAATTTAATCACTAACACTGATTATGATATAAACAAAGATTCCAGGTTAGTTAACTAGACAGAATTGCTTGTCTCTGGTGTCTTCTAGGCTGGAGACACTGCTTGCTGATGTGTAACAATTACTGCCATTCAAGAGAATAATCAAATTTCAACCACCACATTTCTTGCTTAACTACTTTAGTGAAGATTCCAAAGAAACACTTAAACCTTGAGCATAAAAGGGAATACCCAATTTTCAAAAGAAAAAGGGAGAACATAATTGCACAAGACAAATTCATTTCAGAAACCAGAACAATTGAATACGAAATTTTCTTGAAACCCAAGTTCCTTCTTTCCTTCATAAACAGAATTGTGAGAGAAACTTATAAGAGTTAGATATATGACATAATCACAAATTCTTCACATTGCTCACTGTGCTTTCATTGGCATACTGTTCTAATAATATTTGTCATAGTCAAGCTACTATCTGATATTTGGTCTCATCCTCTACTTCCCAAAAGAAGCTAGTATATTTGTTTCTTTTTGTTCAAAATACAAAATTCTAAATTGGCAAGACATTTTATTTTACGCAGCGCTTCATGCCATTTAGTCTTTACCACCATATTCAACATTTAAGTTTTCATTGTCATGTTTATTCTCACAGAATCAAATCAGGTGCGAAAACAAAGCCAGGAAAGAGGGAAAACCTAGTTTCAAGAGAAGGCTACTAAGGAGAATGATGGGAGAAAAAGTCACAGTTTTCTGCCCCCAAATATGACATCAAAACTCTAACTTCACATTTGACTTAAATAAAAATAGAGAAATTCTGATCCCATCTTAAACACAAAGAAGTAAAAAGTAAAATGATTTATTCAATGGGAAAGGTTGTTTCAACACAAGCTGTACAAAATGTATCAACAATTAAAATAATCAATCAACAAATTATTTTTGAGTCACTGCTACCAATTTTCCTTGACAATCTTGTATTTCTCAAGAACGAATTTTCCTTCTTTGTACTTCTGGGATTGCTCATAAGCTCTTTCATACTTCCATCCCAAAACTTCACCACAGTCCTTGCAGTGAACATCAGCAACTGTGTGGAGACCAGTTATAAGCTGCCTGTCCTGTTTGGGGCCCAGAACTATGTTCATGGTATGGGAGAACAGAAAGGCTCTCCCATGCATTGCCTAAGACAAAAATACATACGTACATTCATATTTTTTGACCAACCATACTATATACATCAGATAACACTTTTTGAGTTCCATTAATCAAAAAACATAAAAGAGAACACTTTTAAGGATTGTGCTTAAGTCGATGAAAGCAAATAAGTTAAGAGAACAATCATAAAAAAAATATGCAGGCAAAAACATGGTATCTTTTGATTTTGGTTGTGAAATATGGAATTATTATCATATGAATCCGTAAAAAGGAAGCTCCAAGCTATCCCTATTTCTAAAATGGGTTTGTAAGTATATATTATTGAGAAGAATCTATGAACTTCAAATGTTTTATAGTCGGCTGAAATGGTGTGAACAATATAGAAGGGATTCAACCAAACCCAGAATCCATTTTCTCTGAAAAGTTCAATGGGGTTCACCTGAAAATCTTTAGAAACTATATCATCATGACGAGATACTTGGTTCTGGCACTTGTAACAGCCGTACAATCTTGGCCCAACTAAATCCGCCATTGATGATGTTGCTTACTTCTGCTCCACAAAGAAAATAAAATCAACCCCCCAAAAAAAAGCCACACAACAATTACTTATTTCTAGCCAATTGCAAAACTAAAAAATTAAGCCAAAAGGCAAATTGAAATAAACAATGACCCATTGGACCGGAATGGATGATTACTTGGAAAAGATTATTGAGATTAATGAAGTCTAACCAAATGGATAGAATTAAAAGAAGGCGTTTGAGTGAAGATTACAAACTATTATGCAAATAAAAAAACATTGAATAAATCAACATGAGCAAGTAGGTGTGAGAGAGACGGGGTTTATAAATTAATACTCATAAGCTTTGTAACAAATATTTAAAAAGCAAAGATGATTAATTGACCTCTTTTTCTTGTTTGGACAAACTAGTCTTGTTTTCCAATTCCAAGTTTCTAATGCATAGAAAGACAAACAGAAGAAAACAATCGATATAGGACTTTTTGTATCAATTAGCCAAAACCCTCTAATTGATTCAACTCCCTTTGTAATCGGAATTGCGAATAAATAGAGATAGATGCAAAATTGTTCCAAAAAAGGGATAAATATTCAAATATTCCTAAAATAAGGGTCTAACTGCATTTTACGCAAATTAGAACACGGTGTCGTTTGTTTTAAAAAAGAAAAATCAAACGACGTCGTTGAGTGAAAAATGGTTGCACACTTGCGCTTCACGGTCTCCCTACTTGAAGCTCCGCCATACCAAACCCTCCATAGCTGCCCTGAAAACTTCAATAAGGGATTCTTAATTTCTTGTTTGGGATCCTAGAAAGTTACAATCTTTCGGCTCAATTTCAATTTTGAAAGGTGAGTTTTTAATGTTCTCTAGAACCAAACAAACAGGTATCTAATTCAAAAGAGCATGCATCCAGTTAGACTGTTTATTATCATCATCATTTCTAATGTGATTCATTCAAAGATTTGATTTATAAATAATAAATGAAAAAAATGTCAGTGTGAGAGAAGAAGGATTGTTTGAGCTGCCAATGGAGTTCTGCCCGACCTGTGGGAACATGCTGCAATTTGAGCTGCCCCATATGGGCCGTGCAGCAAGATTCTTCTGCCCTACCTGCCCTTATGTATGCTACTTAGAAAACAGGGTAATGTAAAAAAGGGTCACCTTATAAATCTTTGATATGTGGTAGATTGTAGAGGAAATGATTGATGTCAATGTTTGTCTTGTGAAGTTTGAACTATTTTTATCTGTGACTATATGAGAAATGGGTTTTGGTTATTTTTGCAGGTTAAGATAAAGAGAAAGCAACATTTGGTCAAGAAAGAGATTGAGCCCATTTTCTCCCAAGATGACTTGAAGAATGCCCCCAAAACTGAAGGTCTTGTTGCCCAACTAGTTTTTCTTTCTTTGAATTATTGGTCAAGCTTATCTTGTTTCTTCCATTTTAGTCTATCAAATTTGCGCAACGCAAATGTGTTTACTTTTCTTGATGGTGTTGTTGAATTTCCCACATTGGGTGTGGGCTAACTTATGAGTTTGTACCTACCTAGTAGTATGTTAGCGTCGGTGCTTCCCAAAGATAGTAGGGTTCAGTGAGAAGACCAGTAAAATGAAAAAAAGAAAAATGTATGTGCTTTTGCAGAATGATCAACAACCCTCTTACGTTTCATCGTGTTTAGAGAAGTTTTTACCTGTGGAGGATCTGTGTATTTGTGTTATTGTCCAATTAGAATCCCCCCAAAAAAAAAGTTATCCTGGGTGTTGTTTGGATCAACTTTTATCCTTTTGTTGGGTAAGCTGGTACTGTAACCTCAGCCCTGGTTTTGGATTGATGGACGGAGAAAATAAGATTAGCCAAGAAAGTGTAATTTGAAAAGTGGAAGCTTGGATGTGGATATGATGAATAAATGTCAATAGGGATGGTCTGACCACGTGAGACGAAATCTATCCCTTTTGGTGATAATTCATTAGATGGTTTAGTTGGCAGCATTTATGGACTAGGGAGAAACCGAGAAAGAATGTAGCCCGTGTTTGTGGAAGGGTGTAGAATAACATAGAAAGTACAATTCTGGATGGTTTGATTAGGTAAAAGATAAACTTTAGAAGGTGAGGCTTAACCGGTTTAACTTACTGATCTCTTATCAAATTTTCGGTATAGTGTCGTTTTACTAATCTTGGCAGGATAAAACTTCATGAGGGATGTTTAACTTAAACAGCATAGAACCTATATTGGGTGCTTAAATTTGATGGTTAAAGCATAGAACAACTGACAGTCTCATTGTCAGATGACAAGCTTATGCTGTTGGTTTTCTTCTTGTTTATGCTTATTTCTTCTCACTGTTATAAACTTTTCTAGAGATGATGTTGGACTTTATGAATATGGCTTATGATTTTTGTTCCTTCTGAACTTCTCTTCCTTGTTGTGGCAGTAACGTGTCCAAAATGTGGTCATGGAATGGCAGCCTACAAGACAATGCAAACTCGATCTGCCGATGAGCCAGAGACAATACTTTATGCTTGCTTGGGGGATAACTGTAGGCATACTTGGCGTGACTAGGGCTCTCATCATGCAGGTATTTCTCAAGTCACTTATGATGGAGCTTTTGGCATTTTTCTGGTTGTCATCAAGCTATTTAATTGCACCAGTTTTGACCTTTATGATGTATGACATTTCTAGGATATATGTGAATCGAGTTGATACATTGGATGAATCATGGTAAATATTATGTTGTTCTAAGCAATTTTTGTCTACTACCTTTCTCTCTTATACTTAATATTCTCTACGTTGTTCAAACGTCCAAAGTTGAATGCATATATCGCTGAACTTTGAATTTATTCTTTATCAAGAGGGAAATATGATTCGGGGACCACATATCCTTGGGTTCTAAACTTGATTAAATCCTTTGGCAAGTTCAGAGACGCTTCACTTGAATCTATTGACAACATGATTCAGAAATCCTAGTTCATAATATCTCAAAAGAATTTGCACTTTCTACAGTTGCTCCAAATAATGAGAGTTGTTGTTTTCCAGCTTGATATCCATGCTATTCTTTACCTCTTTTGGCCTTTTTATCTGGGGAACTAATTTGCAGAATGAATAGATTGGTTACTATTTTCTGTACAAATACAACATATTTAATTGGCTCAACAAATTTTCTCATACATTTAGTGAAAGTTAAACTCATCCTGCCACTGTCCCATCCATATGTTCCATGGCAAAAATCAAACACCAACCAGAAACTAATTTAGAAACTTATTTCCACACTAGTAAACAGAATTTGGTGCAGAAAGCAACCAAAAAGTAGAAGAATGATATACACAACTATAGGGTATAATGCGAAAGAGGGTTTAAAAGAACGGTTTCAACATGCTCCCAACTGATGAGCCACCAGCTTCTTCTTTTCTGCCCATCTCTTTCTGGTAGCCTCCAATGCTTCCTCCTTCATCTTAGAAAGCTCTTGAAACCACTGCTCATAATGCGCCTCGATGGAATCTACTTCCAACTTAAGTTCAACATCCGATTCTTTATCTAAGCAAAGTGATGTACAGCTGCATGTCAAGCTCGTTACATTAGATTTGTGGATCCTGTCTGGCAACTGCAACTCCAAGTTCTTTTTAAGTTCATTATCTGGGACAAAAATCCCGCCATTGGTAGAATTTCCATCCGATTTATTATCACTAGAACATGAGTCCAGAGCCTCTAGTTCTGAGCCAAACCAACTTAAGCCTTTACAGCTTCCATTGATATTGCAGTGGACAAGTTCATCTATTTTATCATCTCTAGTAGAAGCATCTTCAACCAGTACCTCAGTAGCAACGGATAACAGTGAATGTTGATCTACAAAATTAGAAAATTAGGAGATGAAGTGTGGTCACATTATGACTGAGAATGGAAGCATGCAGGTTACCACAGATTACCTTCTGCAGTTCCGTAGGAACCTGTTGCTCCAGTTGAGGAATGATCAAACGAAGGCTTCCAACCAGGTACAAGCCTCGGTAGCAAGTCATCAATCAACTCAGCTATGAAAGCTACGTTATGATCTGCTAACTCAAGTTGTTCAACCATTTCACCCGCAACTGAAAGTGCAGTATCAGTGTTGAGGTAAAAGAGAAAATGTATATTCCTAACTCGACCTGTAAATAAAAGAAAGCAAATCACATCATTTACTTGTAAGACCGGAAAAACAGTCTTAGAAAATTTCAAAGCCCACTTCTGGCGCCAATTGCCACCTAAATTTGCCTCTTACCACAAAAATCAGCGATTCGCAAGTTCAATGATACCGAGTTGTCATCAGTTTTCTTCCCTCTCAACCTAAATTCATTCCTTGCATTCGTTCTTTGGAATTCCAAAACTGGACTTTCTGGACTACTTATGTTACTTCCCGTGCCAATGCTTTCACAAAGCTCCTTATAATCAGGATCTATGTCCATGGAAAAAGGACCAGATTTAGGTAAATTCGTTGCTTTAAAACTACCATTAGGTGACAGTAATGGATCACGGATTGTTTCCTTTGGATTCTCAACTTGAAGGAATGGATCCTTGAGAAGCTCCTTTGCAGACAATCTCTCAGACGCTGGAATTATGCATTTCTCAATAAACTCCTTAATTTGGGGGTCACTTACCTTACAAAGAGCAGCAGGCTTGATACCCTGCATTTTGATATTAAAAATCATTAATAATATGGCGACATACATGGAGATAAACTGACAATTCCAGAACTTACTGTGGAAACCTTCTTATAGATTTGAGCTGGATTCTTGCATTCACTATATGGGTAGTCAAAAGTAACCATCTCTAACATGCACATCCCAAAAGAATATACGTCAACAAGTTCATTATATTTCTCTTCATAGAGTTCAGGAGCCATAAACTCGGGAGTTCCTAATGTAAAGAGGAGAAAAACTTAGCAGAACTTATAAAGTCAGAATGATCAGTTGGTAGCATACAAAGACAAAAAATTGTTACCAATAACACTTTGAGCGGTAGGCTGCTGCATGACAATTGCCAATCCAAGGTCTCCAATTTTAACTTCTCCGTGATTACCATTAACAAAAATATTGTCACATTTCAAGTCCCTGTGAATAATAGGTGGTGTATGGCTGTGAAGATAAACTAAACCCCGCAGTATTTGCGTAGCCCAGTTCTTTATAGCCTTCACATCGATATTTCTGTGCTTCTTACGGTATCTGAAACCAAAAAAAGGTTACTTAAATTGCAAGTAATAAAGTGAAAAAAATTATCGGACAAAATGACAAAGAATCAGAAGAACATACTGCCTTAGATTCCCAGAAGTGAACAGCTCAGTAATCATGTTAATAGTTTTCTGCTCATCATCCATCCAGGAGTAATATAACTTGATGATATTTTCGTGTTTTAGTGATTTTAGCAGATGAACTTCGGAATACAATTTTTCCAAGTCTTGCGGTGACCGCAAAACGTCGTTAATCCTAACTTGGTTCCAAGCAACTTCTATTCCATCAACTTCATCAAATGCCTTATAACTGCAACCATGATATAAGGACACCAAGCAGCACACATTATTGAGAGAAAGAAATACTTACTTGGTAACACCATCCAAACAATAGTCAAAAACTATGGAACAATAAGGGGGAACAAATTACATAAAAATGAAACTGAAAGATCTAGTCTTGAAACATACACGGTCTTAAAGGCGCCCTTCCCCAATATTTCATTGTACTGTGACCAATTTAAAAACAAATAAAAAAAATCAATACAGATTGAAAAAACAAAATTGCTGGATGCAATAGAGGACAAACCATTACCTCATGCTACAGACGTTTTAAATAAGAAGATTATTCTAAAGAAAACGACCAATCATCAACATATCCAACATTGATTCATAAACAAGAAAACAACGAAGAAAATAGAAAGAATTGACAAGAAACAATGATAGAAATAAAAAATCATGTTGCAGCTATACATATAAATCTACATATATAATTTGACATCATTAACCAAAATAACCCACATTTTTCTTTCATATCGCATCCGAAGAATGCTGATGCATAAAAACGATGTAACACAAGTAGTGAGTCACATATACCCGAATATATCGATTTGTGGGATCTTTCTCGACAAAGTCAGCCCCTTCATCTTGAGGCCCCATTGTCCCAAATGTTCCATTGTCTGCCTGTAAGGCCAAGCCAACCCCTGTCTGCATTTCCTGCTAAGAAACTAAAAAAGCTACAAAAAGACGTTTCTTTTGGAGTTTGATTCTATTTTTTTCTTCTTTCTTTTATTTGTTCTTTTTCTTGATCTATTAGTGGATCAAATCAATCGTTATTTGGTTAGGTTGACCAATAACAGACAACAAGGACAGTGATGATGATGATGATTATCAGAGAAAGCTTCGGAGGCAATGCTAAAGGAATCGAATGCCGATTCAGGGCGTAATCGGCATTCGAAATCAAAGAAGTGAGGGCATGAACTAGAACCACGGCCTGAGTTCAAAACCCCACCTTGACCTTCCATACCACATAATTTCATCATCCTCAAACCAAACCCAGTACGACCCATTTCTCAAAAACCATCTTTCTCAATAACCCACCTCCCAGAATCAAAGCTAGAATACTGGAATCTGGAAAATTTTGAGAAATAAATTTTTCCCTTTTTTAAAAAAAAAAAACCAGAGGTTTTGGTGTTTGAGGCGAGGAGAGAAATACAGATTACGAGGAGTGTATGAAGAAGAGAAGGATAATGGGACCTTAGATTGAGGAATAGCTACGGAAAAGAAGGTAGAAACGGACACTTGTTTGGTTGAATGATTATGAGGAAAGCTCGGAAATCGGCGATGGCCGATCCAAATTTGTATTGTATGGAAATTAATTATAATTTAAAAAAAAAAAAAAATTAAAGTGATCTGGTCTGGTCTGGTCAGTTGATACAGTTAGAATTTGGTCGGGATTCGGCGTACATTCGATATTTCGATTTGATGCGATTATATTTGGCGGGTGTGATCAGTATATATTTAAATCAAATTAATACTATTAATAAGTTCTTTTAACGAAAAAACAAACAATACTATTAAAGAATTGTACATTTCGACTGAACCCAAAGTTTTGGTTTTGGGATATGAAATGGGCATACAATCAATCCGCAGTCTATAATCTATAATGTCTGATGAATTTATGGAGTAGTGATCTATTTGCGGTTGATTGACCGTAAAACGCGACCACATTATCATTTTTCTTTTCATACTGCTGATTATGCCTAATAATTTGTATTGTCGGCGTTATTTTTATTTTTTCCGGTTAGTCAAAAAAAATTCTTTTCTTTTCAGAAAAAAAATAAATTTTAACTAATAATTTCTATTTATTACGAATTAAAAAAATATCTATTATTATTCCATTCTTATCCTGTCTATTAAGAATAACTTAATTTATCTCTGATTGTTTAAATTTTGAAACTAACCATTTTTTTATTTTTATCATTTTTAATTAGATTTTTAATTAATGTGTTATATAGTCATTATTATTCAATAGACACGTAATTTGAATTCCTTCCGAGTTCTAATGAGAATTTGGATGCTAAGTGCTAATAGAGCAACATGTATCCAGATTTCATTGTGATTGGCTTATAGGAATGTGCATTTTTGAACGGACAGAATTAAAAAGACTCAAATATATGTTCTTTCTAAAAAAAGTTACGCCTACTTGAGACAATATGTATAATGTTTTATTACCAATAACTATTAATAGAAACAACTTTAAACACTAGCACTCTACCGAGATATAAAGTATTAGAAACAACCATTTTCCATTTTGTTAATTTATTATATTGTTTAGAGAATTTATGATTATGAGAAAACTGGAAGTTAAAATTAAAAGCTAGTAAATTAACTTTGTCAGAATCATAAACTAAAAGCTAGTAAATTTAGTTTCTCATAACTGTTGTAAAGAGTGACTGGATGATAAGCCAGTCACTTACAAAATTCTTACCGAACAATTTGTCCTCAATAGTTGTTTTTTCGGACACCAACAAAAAGTTGATCTACCACACGCCATTTGTAGAGCAAAAATACTAAAAATATCTTGAATTTTGGGTGTTATGCAGTTTAAATCCCGAAGTTTAGACTCTGCAAAATAATATCTTAAGATTAAAAATTTCTAAATTTAATACTTCGAATTAACTTTTTGAATAAATTTAATATGTAAAAAATAATAATATCCTTAAAATTAAGGAAAATAATAACAACTAATCCAGATTTAATGGAGAATATTATTATTTTTTCGTTATTAAAATTGGTCAAAAAATTGGTACATGGTATTAATTTTCAAAAATTATTAATCTTAGAGTACATAGTATTTATTTTCAGAAAATTTTAATTTTAAAATATTATTTTACAAAGTTTAAATTTAATGTTTAAATTACACAACACCCAAAATTCATGATATCTTTTTGCAATTTACCCTAATAACAATCCCAATAGCATTAATAGATTAAAAAGAAAATTACACATATCACTCAATGAACTTGGTTAATAGAGAAAGATACTAACAAATTGACTATTGCTAATATTCCTCATGAATCAGAACTAACTGGTTGTTGTTGTTATTATTATTACTATGTTATGTAGAAAAGTCAATCATTTTATTCAAATAGATTCAATTAGTACAATAAAATTTCAACGTACAAAATCCAGGATGTACTCTAAAGCATATTTTGTCAAATTATGACATATACTATGACATCCAACTCCTCACATAATTAAGAGAGCCAATAATAAATATGTTCTAATTGCATATTAGGCATCTAGAAGTCATTAATACTAATTTCATAAAAATATGTTCATTCCTTATGTTATGTGCATTTACATACATGCTATTATACTAATGATTGCCAAAGTGTTCCAATGCAGGGTAAGGGTTCAATACCCTCAGAGAGAGAGCTCGGTGTGCTAAAAGAATAAAGAATATAATAATGAAACTAATACTATTTTTGCATTGTTAATTTGAGTCTAATTGACTTTCTTTTTATCTTTAATGGTTTGTTAAGGGACTAGGTTCCACCAAATTACAATAAGATTGGCCATATAGGATTATAAGTCAAAATATGACTAGTTTTCACTTTCTATGGTAGGATTCACCAACTTTGGCTACACTTAGGTGTATAAGAGTGACCAGCAACGTGGTGACTATGGTAAGGATGTTTTAGAGCTGGACACATGGAAAGAAATGTGTGAAATACCCAAAATACCCCTTAGAATTTAAGTTATGCTATTCCTTAGTCATTAAGTATCACTTTTAGACCAAATCTGGTCATTTGCATTCCCTTTCTCTTCAGCCACGACTTGAGCCTCTCAAAAACCTTTTTACACTTTTTTCAACTTGCCTTAACCATATCCAAGAGTTTCCAAGTGGTAGAACTCAAGTTGGAGCTTTAGAAAGCAAGATATACCAAAACTAGTCAAGGTAGCTCTACAAAGTTCTTCTTTCTAGGTCTTGTCCTTTAATTTCAATTCTCTACTTATTTCCACTTAAACAAAGGTTTCTTCAGGTTTTCTTAAGTCCAAAAATCCATTTATAAGTTTTGGGAATCAGTTTGGTGGAGATAGAAGGCAAGAAATCTAGCAAAGGCTCAAACTAGTTAAGGTGAGGTTTATGTGTGATTTTGAATTTGTAGTGAATTTTCTTTATTTTAGCTCTTAAACCTAAGCTATAATTTGATGAATAATGGTCCTAGGAACCCTTATATATTGCTGAAAACAGAAAATTTAAGTGGAGGATTAAAGTTAAACCTAAAGCCCCAAAGTTTGCAATTTATGGAGTTAAGTATTTTTATGTGTAATAGATTAAGTTTTCTATGTTTGTAATCTGATTTCTTAAATTTGGATTGTATATCTTATTGATCCTATTGTCTATTACACTCATTTGGTGGCTGCTTGTGATGACGCATAAGTGTAAAAGTGGTTTGAAACTTATTGAAACCGAAAAAGAGTTCAAGTGCACTTAGATTGTTCTAAGTGATCCTCTTGATGTGTATATGTGGGAATTTGGATTTCTAATTGCTATTGCAGGTTTAAAACCATGATTTTAATCATGTGGGAATATCCTAAAAATAGGAGAGGTGCTGTCCAAATATTTTTAAAATGAAATGGCACCATTTAGGAGCAAATGGACTAGTTTTACAAAATTATATGCCATTTTGGATCATTTTTGTGCTAACGAACTAGCATTCATATTTTAATACCTTTGAACAGTTTTGCAATGCTACTTATTGATTTCCAAGTACCTTAAGTGAATTATATGCTTCTGAGTCATTTTAAGATCAAGTTTCCTAATTTTGTGAAAATTCTGATTTCGGTATTGTTCGAGTATCTTGATGCATTCTTTTGGCAAAATGTGCATTTTGAATATCTATAAACAATGACAGGTGAATAGCATACCAATCTCTAGAGGATATTGACCCTTTCCATAATTTATTTCTATTTAGGACACGAGGTAAGTAAAGTACTCAACTACAACACAAGAATTATGTGCTATATAAGTATCTATTATGTTTCCATGTTTTGCATTTATTCTGATTATGAGTATGACCATTGGCATTTCGATTTCAGCATATATATGGTTCGTAATTTTGGTATGGTATTATTATGTACACCATATAACCATGCATGTTTTAATGAAAAAGTTTAAGGAAGGTAATATGATTTATGAAATGCCTTAGTATTATTGTATAAAACTATTTTATCATAGAGAAGTTAAGATCAGGTAACTTTTAGAAGGTTTTGTGTCACTGTTACGGGGAAGCGGGATAAATATTTACAGTTTCAGAGTGGCAGCCCCAGAAGAGGGGCAAGTGTGACAGGATTAATCACAAGGTTTGCCATAATATTCCTCCTCCAAGTCATATAATAGAATAAACTACAGTCTCGGGCCGCCTTATCTCTTGAGCTCGATGGGGTAACGATGGAATAAGGTTAGTAACGAGNATGTCATTGAGCAATATGTCATCCATTACTTTACTTACTGAGCTGTAGCTCATTATAGTCTTGTGTTACAGGTAATGATTGAGATGACAGCATGAGCTTGTGAGTTGAAGTAGAGGCCCAACTTTGGTGTTGTACATATGGATATTTTGACTACTTGTGGGGAATGAGACTAGTTTGTATATTTTGGGATGTTTTGCAGTTTCTCAATGAAATTATTTTTAATTCATTTTTTTTTAAGTACCTATTTACTATGTTTCATAGTGTAATATATGTATATACTGATCATGTATGGAAGTAAAGTCGCCTATCCATAGAGTTTTAAAGAAAATAAAAAGTTCGAATTGGCCCGTATTTTAGAAAAATAATTATAGGATTATCTTCCAAAAGTAACGCCTTGTAAATAGAAAGTTAATAAATTTTCACTAGGATAAAGAGGGTGTTACATATACCACCTAAGAAATGAGATACAAAGAATCATACGCAATTATGAATTAGACATCTAGAGTTAAGAAATAGACAAAACATGATATAAAGAGATACTTACTCAAATAGTTACTCTTTTTTTTTTTTTTTTGTGGGAGTGATACTCAAATAGTTGCTTTTGTCGTAGGAAAAAAAAAAAAGGATAAAACTGTCTTTTGCTCTATAATTTTAAAAATTTCTTAAATTTTATATCTGAATTATATTTTTGTTTCAATTTAAACACACATGTTACAATTATAGCCAAAATTAAGGAATTTAAAAACAATTTGACAACTGAAAAGCTGATTGTTACAAATTAGGACAAAACCAACATTAATTCGAGTGCTAAAGGCTCAAATATGCTTAAAAAAAAAAAAAAAAAAAAAAAGCTCAAGTATGCTAGTGAAACAAAATAAGATTTAATTTGCGTCACTTCTTAGAAGATTTGTTTTTTAGAAGGAATGACTTAATGTAATTGTTAATGGAAAGCAAAACATCATTGTGGTGTCGTGGTGTAGTTGGTTATCACGTCAGTCTAACACACTGAAGGTCTCCGGTTCGAGTCCGGGCGACGCCAGTAATGGTTCTATATTTTGTTTTCTGTCATTTTATCCAATGAAAATTGGTGGAACACGATGGTCCTTACGGCACCCGATTCCCGCTCCTCATCTCAATCTCCTCCATTGTACTGGACTGGTTGGTTAATCTTAGAAAAGCTGAGTTAGTTATTAAAGTCAAATAACCTTCATTTAATTCTACTAAGACAAGACCCTCTTACTCTGTGACTCTCCGTACACTTCCTCGGGAAAGTGACAGAAAAAAGAAGCGAATCATGGAAACCCAAAGAAAGCCCAGATTCTCGAGAACCAAACAGAAGGCCGATCTCGAAGCGGTCCTCCGGAAATCTTGGTACCATCTGAGGCTTTCGGTGAGGCATCCGTCTAGGGTTCCCACCTGGGACGCCATCGTGCTCACAGCCGCGAGCCCCGAGCAAGCCGAGCTCTACGAGTGGCAACTCAATCGTGCCAAGCGAATGGGCCGCATCGCCTCCTCCACGGTCACTCTCGCCGTCCCTGATCCGCTTGGCCAGAGGATCGGCTCCGGTGCCGCCACGCTCAACGCCATTCACGCTATCGCCGGGCATTATCAGAAGTTGGGCCTCGGTCTCGGTCCAGAGGTACGTACGGCTTCAATCTGTTGAAATTTCCAATTCTCAAGTAATTTTAATGCACAATTTTGCAATGTCGATGTATTTGGTGACTTTTGGTACCAAAATACAAGTGGGTTTTAAGAGACAACTGAAAATGTTGCATTAATGGGATAGTGACATTTCAAGTGATTATATGTTTATTGTGATTTGTGAGCACAATGGGGTTGATGATGGTTTCAACCTCTATTCAAGAGGTGTTCAATTATTGCCAGACATTTTTATCCAACTTTTGTGGTTTTTTGTGAAATAATTGTCCGAGTATACAATTTGGTAAACTGCTTTGCTTGCTTGCTTTGATTTTTTGATCTTTTTAATGAGGAACAGGTGGAAGCAACGAAAAATGGCGTTTCTGGTTCCTCTGTGCCTTGTGAAGGGTCTGAAGATGAAGTTTGTGAAGCATGGATGGTTAGCTTCCTTGCCAAAAGGCATGTACTATTGCTTCATGCTGGAGGTGACTCTAAAAGGGTCCCGTGGGCAAACCCGATGGGAAAGGTTTTCTTGCCGCTTCCCTATCTAGCGGCTGATGACCCTGATGGGCCAGTTCCGCTGCTTTTGGAACACATTCTTGCAATTGCTTCTTGTGCGAGACAAGCTTTTAAAAATGAAGGTTATTTGTTCCGTCTATTACAGTTATTCACACTTGACATTGTGTTTACTGTGGTAATTTCTATTAAGAGCGATTTCCTTTGCATTAAAGTTCCAAATCTGAGTTTACAGTATCGATATATTTCATTTTTCGCTAGAACTGGATGCATGTATGTACTGTTAATTTGAGACATATGCTAGTGCTAGACTTGTATTGCATTTCTTTCATTATTTTTCAGTTGCTTTTGAGATTCTTGTTGAAACTGTTGTTTGAGCTGACTGCTCACTGCATGGTGTATGTGTTCTTAAAATATCTTCATCTTTTCAGGCGGGATATTTATCATGACCGGAGACGTTCTCCCATGTTTTGATGCCTCCACCCTGATTCTTCCACAGGACACATCTTGCATCATCACAGTTCCAATCACCTTGGATATTGCTTCTAACCATGGTGTTGTTGTTGCATCTATGAGGGGGAATGTGGAAAGAAGTTATATGGTCAGCTCAGTTGATTATCTCTTACAAAAACCTAGTTTAGGCGAGCTTGTCAAGAATAAGGCAATCTTAGATGACGGTAGAACACTTCTTGACACGGGTATGATAGCAGTTAGAGGTAAAGGGTGGCTGGAGCTTGTTAAGCTTGCATTGTCCTGCCAGCCATTGATTGCAGAGCTGTTGAAGAGCAGAAAAGAGGCAGGTTACCAGTGTCTGGTTTTAAATGTTTTTTTTTTTTTAGGAGTATTTTGACTACATACTTAATTTTCTTAGCGTCACAAGAGAGATGAAAATGTGGAGCATGTTACTTGGTTAGTTGAAGAATCTCGTGGGAAAAGCCTAAAAGAGAGAGAAGAAAATCATCCACTATAATGTTAGTAGGTAGTTTATGGATGTATAGAAGTATTTTTTATTCTACATTATCACTTTCTATTACCTAGCCTTTTGATGCTGTTCACCTTTGCTTTTAAATTCTACATATAATAATATAGGGATTTTTTTTTCTTTTCTTGGGGGTAATTTTTCAGTAAATATCCTTGTTCCTAGGCTTCTTAAGTGTCAGACATTTATCAGAACTTGAAGGAAAGCTTTAATATCTGCAGTAACGTTATATATTTTCTGCAGATGAGTTTGTACGAAGATATGGTGGCAGCTTGGGTACCTGCAAAACATGAGTGGTTGCTCCTACGCCCTTTGGGTGAAGAACTGGTTAATGGATTAGGAAGACAGAAGATGTTCAGCTACTGTGCTTGTATGTTAAAACATGTTGCAACTTACTAGTGCAACCTTTTTAGTTCTCACTGCTGTTATCTTATCTAGTTTCTATTATAAATTCATCGTGGATGTGATTTTTCGTCCTTTTTTTCACTGCAGACGATCTGTTGTTTTTACATTTTGGAACCTCAAGTGAAGTTTTGGATCACTTAAGTGGCAGTGGTTCAGGACTTGTAGGTCGAAGACACTTGTGTTCTATCCCAGCAACCAATGTGTCTGACATTGCAGCTTCTGCTGTTGTTCTTTCTAGCAAAATTGCACCCGGCGTCTCAATTGGGGATGACTCTCTTGTGTATGATTCATCCATTTCCAGTGGAATACAAATTGGTTCCTTGTCCATTGTTGTCAGTATTAATGTCCCAAAAGTAAATGATACGGCTGAAAATCCGTATAGGTTCATGCTTCCTGATCGCCATTGCCTTTGGGAGGTGCCCTTATTAGGATGCACTGAAAGGGTCATAGTTTATTGTGGCCTTCATGATAACCCCAAAGATTCATTATCCAAGGGTGGAACATTTTGTGGAAAGCCGTGGAGGAAGGTCTTGCATGACCTGCGAATTCAAGAAAGTGACCTATGGAGCTCAAGTGGCATTCAGGAAAAGTGCTTATGGAATGCAAAAATATACCCTGTTTGTTCTTATTTTCAGATGCTCGATTTGGCTTCATGGTTGATGGGATTGACTGAGCAAAAATCTGAACATTTTCTTGAATTATGGAGAAGCTCACCTCGTGTTAGTTTGGAGGAGTTACATAGATCAATTGATTTTCCGAAAATGTGTATAGGCTCCAGTAATCATCAAGCAGAGCTTGCAGCTGGGATTGCTAAAGCTTGTATTAATTATGGCATGCTTGGCCGCAACTTGTCGCAATTGTGTGAAGAAATTCTTCAGAAGGAAGTTTCAGGAGTGGATGTATGCCAGGACTTCCTAGACTTGTGTCCCAAGCTTCTAGAGCAGAACTCTAAGATACTCCCCAAAAGTCGAGCATACCAGGTGCAGGTTGATCTTCTTAGAGCATGCAGTAAAGAACAAACAGCAATCGAGTTGGAGCACAAAGTTTGGGCTGCTGTTGCTGATGAAACAGCTTCAGCAGTAAGAGATGGTTTTAAAGGTAAGAGTTAATTATTCGTCTTCTGCATAATTGAATAAGTAGAAAGAAAAATTAAGAAAACATAAATTATCTTACCCAAACCAATTTGAATGATTGTGTTAACTTGTGTTTCTACTCCTTCCAAATTAATTTTTTCACATTCTGTAATTTACATAGATGGTAACTTTTTTTAACCTTTTTCTGGAGTTACTTATGCTGTCCTTCCTGGGTAATTTTTTCACATTCCTTAATTGATATCTAGCAACTCTGTTTACCCTTTTTTGGGAAGTCTTGTGTATCCTTTTTTTCTCCCCAATATATTTGTGATCAATAATTTACTACTACCCTTTTCTAGAAAATCTCCTGGAGGCCGCCCCGAATAGCATCTCTTCTCCAGCATCATTGGACAATAACAGTAACGACATGAATCAATCTTTCCTTCCTAGAATCGTAAAAGTTGAACTACCGGTTCGAGTTGATTTTGTGGGGGGTTGGAGTGATACGCCTCCATGGAGTTTAGAGCGTGCTGGCTGTGTCTTAAATATGGCAATAAGTCTTGAAGGTTCTCTGCCAATTGGCACCATCATAGAGACAACTAAAACAACTGGCATCTTTGTCAGTGATGATGCTGGGAATGAATTGCTTCTTGAAGATCTTACCTCCATTACTACTCCATTTAGTGTCAATGATCCTTTCCGGCTGGTCAAATCTGCATTACTTGTAACTGGCATTGTTCTTGAAAACTGTATTGTATCCACGGGCTTGCGAATCAGGACATGGTCTAATGTGCCTCGTGGCAGTGGCTTGGGGACTTCTAGCATCTTAGCAGCTGCTGTTGTTAAAGGACTTATCCAGATAACTGATGGAGATGCAAGCAACGAAAATGTTGCAAGACTTGTTCTGGTTTTAGAGCAGCTTATGGGGACAGGTGGTGGATGGCAAGACCAAATTGGAGGTTTATACCCTGGTATTAAATTTACTGCAAGTTTTCCTGGAGTTCCACTGCGGCTACAAGTCATTCCACTGTTGGCTTCTCCTCAGTTAATTTTAGAATTGCAGCAAAGATTGCTAGTAGTATTTACTGGTCAAGTAAGTGTGGCAGCATCATTTCTGTTTCATTTTGGACATGCATCTTAAAAGTCTTTTCCAATTACTCGTCTGGAAGAGCATAGCTCACATTATTTTCCATATAGAGCTAGAAATAATATGGAGTTTATATAGGTCCGTGTTTAGTCCCGAAGGTGAAACAAACAAGCTTCTTTCATTGATGATAATATCCCTGTCTCTGATGTGTTGGTTGTCATTAGAACCTGATGTATAGAACATGGGTGAGTTTTTGGGTTTTCATTAAGCTTATAAAACAAGGTTTAGTCCTTGCAAACTCTCCTTAAGATTTTGGCCCCCTTGCATTTTCCTTCTATCCACTGAAGGTCTATTGTGGAGGTAGGACTAGTAATTCTCTAAGTCGTAGAGTGCTGTTTTCTAAGAAGATTTCTTGTTTGTGCAAGCAGAGAGGCTCAATATTGAGTGAGCGTGCTTTCTACGAAGGAACGTCACATCTTCAACAAATGATTTTTGTGGAGGCAAATGCCTTATATCATGACTGATGCACACTGTCCTTGACAAAATATCTGTTACTGTGGTTATTTTGAGAAGAACCATGGATCTGTCATTTAAGCTCTCTCATCTTGTGTCCATTTACACACTGTTCTTAGTTGGTAGAGCCTTAATCAAATTATCAAAGTTCTTAGGCGAGTCTGGCATATCCAAAAAATGTGTTTTCTTTATATCACGTGTCTGAAGTGACGACATATTTTACAAGGTAAAATCTTTGTACTTGCAATTTCGTAACCTCGACATTTCAATGCAATAACTTTGCAGGTTCGTCTTGCACACCAAGTCCTGCAAAAGGTGGTAATCCGGTACCT